>JAOSYY010000007.1:3398489-3414271 GCA_025727935.1 Hebomoia glaucippe
CAATATAAAAGAAGGAAAGGAAGATGGGAGGACGACATTAGGAAGATAGCGAGCCTTACTTGGAAAGGGCATGCGCACATTTGTATCGCCTATGGCGAATTCTCGGGGAGACCTATGCTGGTCATAAAGACAACAAATGTAAATGTAAATATAACAAATATTGTAAGAGGAATTGTTTAATAAAGGCTGTTATAAATATTATGGCCAAACACTGTTTGTTACATAAAATTATTAATTAAATAAGTTTTCTTCAATATTTATAATGTATTTCTCAGTTTTCTTATTTCATTCTTTCATAACAACCTCCTCCTGAACCATAAAGACAACAAAAAATTGGGAAATCGTTTCATTCGTTGAATTGTAATGCGATGACCAAGGAAAATAGAGGTTCATTTTTATATACTTATATTTATAGATTAATAGATGTCAGCATTTCTTATTATAAACATTAATTATTTAATTCTTACGCTAATTGCGGGCAGTTTTCTTAAAGTTTTATTACGAAATAGTCACTTCACATATATTATTAACTTATACAAAGATATAAAACTTTATAGCGAGCATACATATATGTATTATTTACAGTTGTAAACTTCGATTGAAGCAAGCCATCATCTGGAGAGTCAAATGATGAAAATGCGATTTGCTTTTATTTTTTGTGGAGCATCATTGATACAGTTTATTTAGTTATCCAATTTTTTATTATAATAATTTTCAAACAAAAAACCACATATTTTAATAAAATATTTCAAAAATTTATTGATTTTTAAAACTCTACATCTTAAATGTATCGTCACCCTAACTATTACAATTTTCTCTAACCCTAATTTCTGAACCCCAATCGCTGGTTATCGGGGGTCCATTGCTCCTCCCCATTGACCTCGGATAGTGGGGTTTAATTTTCAACCACAATATCATGTGATATTTCATTTTTATTCAATTATATTGAGTACTAGCGGCGCCCCGCAGTTCCATTCCTGTTATTTTTCGTAAACAAGCTTCGCATGTAGTTTTTGATAAATTGTACCTGAAAACTTACACTTATGGAAATGGGTTATGCCCTTATCAATTCGTTGCGCTTCTTTACCACGTAAAAACAGTAGATATTAAAATTTCCATTACTAAAGATTTTTATTTAAGTTAAATATACGACTCTATAATTATATCTAATTTATTAACATAATAAATAAAATTCGAACTTTGCGATCATTAATACGTAGCGATATCTTTTGTATGTCTTTGTGTTAGCAGATGTATCATTTTTCTAGAATTCAAAAAGTTTCAGTCTAATAATGTTTTAAACATGACTAATTCACGCTTTAATCTGCTAAAATGTTCGTAATAATTTCTACAATGAATCTGAATGACATACCTTTGGCGACGCGTAGTCTGATGTCGCATGAATGGCGACGAAGCACAATAACTTGTCAGCCATTTAAAATTTATAGCCGGTTTTTGTTCTTAGCGCTAACTTAACCGCGATTAAACCAAAATATGGACCACACGGAACGCTATTTTCATATACAGGCTGCTCAACCTTTGATCTATTAATCAATTTATAAAATATTTTAGACCCCAGGAAGATATTTGTTAATTAATTGGGTTACGTAGAAGTAAAATACGATCGCATGTTATTACAAAAACATTTAATAAATATTTTATGTTGCGATCAACTCGACTTAAACAAACTTTATATAATCACGAGTACATATGTGTTACTTATGAAAGACGATAATAGCTAATTTCAAAATATTAGTCAATAAATTTGCGACTTAATTAACCTCAACATTCATATCGTTGACACATAATTATGGATGGAAGCTGAAATTACGAAAAAATCTTGGACATAGCCTAGAAGCCGAACTTGATGTTAAGAGAAGGACCTTTTGAAATTTAAGTGTAATTACTAATACGGTATATCTTTCTTTATTAATAAAAATATATCACATCGTACTCTTATAATATTTTTATCTGTATTGGCTTTCTCAGTGAGTTTTTGGAAACGTATTTAAACTATTATTTCACCCTGTACCTTTTACTACGAACGGTTTAAGTTTACTGACAAGCGTAGTAAGTTCACATAATACAAAAATTGAACCAGATTCGCTCTAATATAGTCGTCACGCAAAGCCTTGGAATATATGAATTGAATGGAATTCTATTCAAGATTTATATGATTTTCATAAAGAAATATACGATTTTGAGTTTATTAAATTGCAGTAAGAATTAAATCATTGATTTATAGTTTATTTAGGCGAGTATACTTATCTTTTTCTTCTTTTATAATAAAATTTTATAAAAATGTAACCGGTGGATGTCTGTACATTGAAGATATTTGAGAAAAATATTATTGGGGGACTTATTAACATTATAGAACCGAAACAATGATTTTTTTCTGTTTGTGTATTTGTGGTGTGTGTCAATCTAAGAAACGGCTTAACCGATTTCACGGTTTACACAATTAAATTTTAGTAAGCTGCACTTACGATTGATTTAAAACTTTTTTTTATTTCAATCGCTTGAATAATAAAATAATAAGTTTATATGATGAATCATACTGAATAGAGTTCAGCCTAGGCTGGCCTTTCATCGGTTGCAGATGAACACAAATGTGTATTTTAAAAATGGCGTGTCTCTACGTTCAATAAATTTATGCAAAACCTAATGTCGGCGATTAGAAAAGAACGTTAGAACAAAAAACGGGCTAGTATCCGACGGACTCAATCGCTTCTACTCATTTAAATACATTTTCTGTTATTCTTCTATACATATAAAAAATCAGTAGAAAAAATCATAGATTCAGTGTAGTTACCTAAAAATAATATAATATCCAATAGGAAATTCTTGACAAAATCAACATGAATGCTAGCGAAGCCGGTGGCAGAATCTAGTAAATAAATAAAATTGTACTGTATCATTGTATTGCTTAAAATAACAACTTTTGTCTATGAAATATATTCTTTTGAAGTAATTATACTTACACCCATTTGTATATATTTGTCAGTCTGTCAGTTATCATGAATAGAATATTACTATATACTAACATGTATTTTTTGTCGGTCGCTTTTTGTATCCATATTTTTTCAAATAACTTGGAAGCGATACCCACTAAAACCTCGTCGGTCTAATATTCTCAGGGCCATCGAATCGCGGTTATATCCTACGGTGGTAATTATTACTAGTAGTAGAACTAAAACGAAAAAAACATGCACTAATTATGGTAGCGCAATAGGTACAATCATTGTTATGAAATCTAGGATTCTAGGTTCAAAATTAAACTGTATTTATGCAATAAAATAAATTTGATAACCTTTTTACACATCTTTTGATTAAAAACAATTAAACGAATATATGTCGGAAAAAGTTTGAAACATAAATAAAGTGTTAACTTAGATGTTTGCTTTCAGTTTTTAATAAAGATTTTCATTGAATTTTGAACACTGGACAAGAGCTTCTCTTTGTAAAAAACGTAACGGTCTATCGTGTTTGGATTTTTTTAATATGTTGAAATTGGGATAGAAGTCGGATTCGAATAGGTAATCAATCAGTCGCGACATGAAATTTGACAGGTCGCGCCAAATCCACAATTCGTTCGGAAATCGATCGAAATGTCAAAAAGACGCAATCAAGAGCATTGTGCTTGAACATAGAGTGGTACTAGATTTGTTTGCTTATCAATTGATTCATGCGATCAATTTTATTTTGACATCCCATCTTTTCTATTAGAATCCAGGAAATCAATGTTTTGTCGATTTTTTCGCAAGATTAACTTTTGATTTGCGTATTTATAAACCTTCTTACAAATAGGTTTTTGCTAATCTATTTAGATAAGGCGTTACTTTTTTGAATCATTTTAATATAATTTTCAGTTTATCTTTATAAGTGATCACCTTTCTGTGCCCTACCTAACTAAAATAAATATACAAAAATATTATATTTATATATTTGTTTTTTAAAAAAAATTGCAAAGGGAAGAAAATTGTCAACTCTCCCATAAAATGGGATTATTTATAGGTATGTATAGAATATCGCATGTGTATGTAGCATTACGGGAACCGCAACAATTGTAGAAACCATTAAAACAAACAAGCTTGCAGCTGCAAGGGCCGCAACCACTCAAACGGAACGCTCTGCCCTCGGCCCGCCTTCGAACCACGCACAAAAATCAACATAAATAACATTACACACCCCTATCTCAAACACTATGACATGCCTCCCAGAAAAAACAATCTAAGTATAAAGACAGTTTACAGTCAAATATGCATTATATCCTTGGACCGAAGAATCAAATTCATCCAAAAAGTTACAGCGTCATACACAAAAGAACGTTGCTAAAATTTGAAGTGTGCAACAATTGAATATTTCGTCTCTTTCGTCCATTCAATGGTATCCCTCTTCTTTCGGTTTTATTAAATTTATTGTTAAAGGAATGTATATAAAAGTAGCTGAAATGAAAAAGGGTCCCAGTCCGTTTTTAGGATCGAATCTGATATCTTGTAACAATGCTGTCTCAGCAAAAATTTTCCAAGATTTTTAGGCCTTGGGATGTAAGTGAAAATGATGAACAAAAAAGTACAACCAATATTAACAGTGATGGAAATATAAAAACATTAAAACCTAAACGTACAAAGGATGAAAAGCGTGAAAATCGTTTGAGGAAAATTCGTGGTAGTTTCAAGAAGAGCCATGGGAATATTCACCAAGACTGTACAGTTTCAACTACAACTGAAGATTCGGAAGATAAAAAAGCGGAATTAATGATAACTGAAACTCATTCACACGATTCGCCCGTCCAAAGTCTTAGCTTATGTTGTGACAGACTTTTAGAAGAGCCAACAAAATGTCTAAAACAAGAAAATTTGCCCAGTGTACCAAAGAATGAAGAAGCGTATACAGCACATCCTTGCGGTATAGCAAGCAATTATCCCGGATTCATGCCAGAATATCTTCCAACAAACATTGCACAAACACTAGGAATACCGCCAGCAGATCCAGTACTCCTTGAATCTTTAGCACAAGGATACGCGATGGAGTTAGAATACGCAAGAATTCTTCAACAAGAAACCGAGGCAAAACTTCTTAACGCACGTAAACAACGGCCTAAGAAATATAAATGTCCTCATTGTAATGTAGGTTTTTCAAACAACGGCCAGTTGAAAGGGCACGTGAGAATTCACACGGGGGAAAGGCCTTTCAAATGTGACGAGAAAAATTGCGGGAAGACTTTTACAAGGAACGAGGAGTTAACGCGGCATAAACGTATCCATTCTGGTGTTAGGCCTTACCCTTGTCAGACATGTGGCAAGAAATTTGGAAGGCGAGATCATTTAAAGAAACATGCTAGAACACATTTTATCCAAGCGGAAAGAATGATGCCGGTATTCGTGCCTTTGTCTGCGGTACCTCATGTTAATGGTTTTCCATATTTATACGGTTATTGAGGACATATTAAAAATTGAAAAAAAATATTACGACATCTGTTCTTTGGATGGAGAAGGTGCAAGGAATTATTTAATCTTAAGGCGACATTTTATGTTAAAATTTATAAAATATACCCAATTTTCGCTATTATATAGACAAATAAAAAAGATATAGATAATAATATAAATAAATAATACTTTTATATGATAAGTGCTTCTAACAAAGTCAATTACCTTTACTATAATAATAGAACGGAAAATATGTACATAGTTGTAACTTGTAAGGAACAAGGTTGTGAAAAATATTTTTTATCCTGTATAACAATTCGTATGCAAAAAGAGTTTATCAGAGTTCTAAAATAAATAAATTATATTTTATGATATTGTCGTGTTTTTCATACATTAAACATTAATAATAATATTAAACCTGTTTTTTAAAAAGACTTATTAGAATGATACGAGTATACAATTACTTATATACTTATATGTATTATCTTTTCCTTTTAATGATTATTGAGAGCGAAGTTTCTTTTTAAAACCAAACATAGCATTCAATATAATTAAACTTGGCTATCATAACATCTTAACAACATTTGCAAGTAGGTAAGAATCTTAAAACACATTGTAATATATAATCAAATTATGCTCATAATGTTAAATTATAGTACACAACTCTGCTTTCATTAACTAAAGGAACAATATAAACACACCAATATTACAGGAAAGCCAATTAAAAACGCAATATTGGTGCTACCGTTTCGATATCGATATGAATGTAGTTAGAATCATAAAAATATATAAATTAAAAGGGCACCTATCACAGTAGATACATTCTAATAATTTTCAATATGAATACTTTAAATTGAATTTTATGATTTTGGATTTGTTCGGTTTTTCGGGTGGCATGTTAGTTACAATGTATTTTCATGTCAAATGTCTTATAATATTATATACAAAGCGGCTGAACGTCAGGTTACAGATTTAGCTACGCTTTTCGTTCTTATTTAAATATTTTTCTGGGACGATTTTGTTTTTGGTATCAAGTCGCTAAAGAACTATGTGTGCTATATTTCTTATAATAGTAAGAATTATTATTACTTTCAGTAATCAGTGAATAGATTGTTAGGTCAGTGAGTAGGTAAGTTGAATAAATACCAGTAAATTGAAGGCCGTCGGTGCCTGTCTTCAGTTATATTAAAGACATACACCTATTTATAAGTTTTGAATTTAAAATTACAAAGCCCCCAAAATATTAAAGTACCAATTCTATTCATAAAATAATCGTATCTAATTCTATTTCTAAATCGAAAGTAAAGAAAATAACAACAAAATACCTTTATGCATCTACAAATTGGCTTCAAATCGATACATCATGTCCGTACGTCTATGGAAGTGTTGAAAAAATTGCACAAAACGTCTAAGTACAGACTTCCGTTCCAAATCTATTGGAACAGATAAACAATTAGTATTCGCAAAATATTTTGACTCTACGGCATTGTGTCATGAGAACACTTGCATTTTGAATGAAATAAAAAAAATCAATCATTATTTATCGATGACAGCTTTATGGGAGTGATGATACTTTATTTTTCGTTACGTATTATAATTATGTTCATCTTAAGTACTAATTTATTTTCCAAATATTTTAATAAATTATAAAAGAAAATATCTATGTACTTACAAAACATGTTGATTTTAAATAAATATTCTTTCTAATTCAAATTTGAAATCATGAAAGGATAAAAAGGTTTCACATCATATCATTTCATATCACAGCTTAGTTATTTCTCATATTGAAGCACATTAGCAAAAAAATTGGCGAAAGTTTGATTTAAGAACTCTAAAATTAAATAAAAATAATGATGTTTTTGAATAAGGCATTAAGGCAAATTAGGCTTATTCCCACGTATAAATTTGCCCTTCTCAAAACATTGTAATTCGGAAGTCCGTTTTCCCAGCGTGATGCCGAAGCTGTCAATGCGTTGTTGAATAAGATGTTATTAGAAAAATGTAGCAAATATTTATGGCAGTAGATAGTTTTACATTTTATAATGACTCGTAAATACGGGAAGACAAATCAATATACGTACGTTTACATCGCCTTGCTTTTATAAAAAAATATTTGTTCAAATACGCCTTTGACTTTATTGGTGACTAGCAGTGTCGCGGGGCTTCACCCACCTTGGTTTACCTGTGAAATTGTCATTAAAATTGGTCCAGTCGTTTCGAAATTTTGCCCGATCAATAGACAACTAAGGGACCGTTCAAGTGTTACGTTAGCTCTATAGGGCGGGGTGAGGGGGGGGGGTCTAGATTAGTTTGAACTTCTGATCATAAATCATTAAAGAATCAATATATTAATTGAAAAATGTTTTCGTAAGCATGAGGGGCGGGGTAAGTGCTTTGCTTCCTTTTCTGACACGGAGGTTGGGGGGAGGGGTAAAACATTGTAATAAATCCGCTTACGTAATACTTGAATGGCCCCTAAAACAATTTCATAGATTTCTTTTAATTGCATATTAATTTAGACAAAGCTGTTAAATTAATATTTATATAAAATACGTCATTGTACATTACGTGTATAGATATATAGTTTATCTCAATTTGAGGGATCAGATTTAACGTTTGAGATCTCAGAATTTCTATAATAATAATTTGTTACATCTACAGAGTAACTTTATATAAACAGTTACAATTTAACAACGTTAAGTGCCAAAAAGTCTGTCGTAGCAATTAAAACTTTAAACTGATCCCAAAAAATTCGTTTTGATAATTTTTATTTATGTGCTAACCCGCCTACACTCCTACAAATTTGTTGAATCAATAATTTATTGATATCATGGAATAAAAAAATCATATTCGGGTTTTTTTCCAACTCCCGTGAACAGGTGAGCCGTAAGCTGAATGAATAGTCGCTTTAAATTAATGACCGATACAATGTAAACATTTATTGTCTGTGGGAATACGGTGAGGAATTTCATTCAACTTTACAAATATTGCAAAAAATCTGTCCTATCAGGTTTGTAAACATTAGGAAAGATTTTATGATCTTAAAAAGTATATTTCATCTATAATTCTACTACATGTTACGTCAGTTGTTTTTTTTTGTATAAATAGTGCTTAAATATATTCAATATGGGGGTTTACTCTTTATGCTTAAAATAGAAAAACATTGAATATTAATATATAATATTAATTTACTTGTTAAACCTTAACACTTTGCCTTATATATTAGGTACAAAATCCAAAAACCTAAATTACGTCACAGTCAGAAAAAAAATTGATTGAATTACTAAATTGTCTAATTCAATACAAATAGCGATCATTTATTGTTTTGGCATAAATAGAAAAATCATTAAATGCAGGTAAAGCTCGGTGTCTATAAATTAGTAACTATCAATGTCCGTTGCATGGGAATTTCAGTCAGGTGGGCTTTGTCACGCCTACGCTTAGAATTTTTTAATAAATGGTTTGCAAACCAATTATACAAGTCAGACTACAAATTTATTTATTTTGGGATATCAAATATAATACAAGTATATTCATAATTATTTTCAGTATTTATTTTAACAACTTTAAATTGATATATATTACTTTTACGAACGACCAGAAAAAAAAATCGTGATCTAATTGGAGGGCCAGTTAATTTATGTTGCCAAGATAAAACTTTTTTAAAGAAACTAACTGTTAAAACAATTATGCTTGAGTAATCGATATAATATATGAATTTGAACTACTCGTATTTCTGATATTAAAAGAAAACTTACATAATATGTATGATTCAGAAACGTCTCGCAGTAGCCCATAATTTACAAACACACTACCCATTCAAATAGAGTGCTAAGGATTGCATCGACAATACAAATAACGTTATTTGCAGAGGCCATTACACCACAATGCTCATTCATAGCTTGAAATGCAAAAAGCTGTAATTTTATTCTCACGCAAAACTTCAACTTTTTTTAAATTCGTTCTGCAGGTTGAAATGCGCGCCAAATTTTTTGGCGTTTGACATTTGACAGTTGAATGGTTGAAACTAACGCCTAAAAAATGATCGATTCGATGTGATTTTTGTCGTTGTTTAATCGAGCCTTTGGCGTCTTTACACCTTGTCCTACTCCCACGATTTTCATAACAATATATTTGTTTGTATGCAAGAGAAAATATATATTTTTAAATATATATTTTATTATATTTTTAAAATAGTTCACTTGGAAATCATTAATGGTGACAGACATCGCCATTTCTTACTTAACATACATATTGTATTATGAATTTACATATATATTTAGTAATGCTTTAAAATCATTTAAGTATACGTATGACTTTTATTTTTTATTGATTAGTTATACTGAATTCATGGCAATTAATTCAAATCGACACAATTGCGAACGGAAGGAAGAATATCACAAAAGAAACAAAATAGCGGCCACCCAGAGCGCGCAGTTGTCATCATGCTAATGACGTGTTATTGACTCGATAATAAATTAATTGTGGTAAAACTTGACAATAACAACTAAAGTTTGAAATCACACAAATTTAACAATAAAAGTCTTTTATTAGATATAAGAAATTGTATATCTATAATAAAACAATTTGAAAATTAAAAAATACTTTATGTAAAAGTCATATCAATTTGATGCCTTTTTCAATAGTTCAGGGCGAATGTACGAATATTTTAAACGTTAAAATTAGAATGTTTTGCTGAATTACCAATAAGATCAATTTCGTGGCAACGTTTTTTATAGAAGAAATAACTGTTTAAGATATAATATTATAATTTTTAAATAATTCATGACAATGATAACGATAAATCAATTCTTAAACACCATTTATATAGCAAACGTAATCTTTCAAACAAAAGATACCGCAACAACATTGGTCGCTTCTTCTAGCTACGTTGCAAGACACTTCATTTTTATTTTTAGCTTCGATTTATTTTACGCTAGCTTTTGTCTCTGGCTTTACTCGCGTTCACATCGATTTTGTGAATCACTTCTAGTTTGCTATCATATCATTTTTGCATAAACTCATTGAATGTACAGATACGCGATTCATTCAAATTTATTATATGTAATAGGAGACGTGAAGAAATGTCTATGGAAACGGATATTTCTTTTCCTTATATCGGATTTAAAGTAAACAAGCGCTGTGTTATTGTCCGAGATAAACCCAATCTAAGAGCGAAAAGTAACTTGTATGAATAACCTGCTAAGAGAATAGAAACGTGCATAGCTATAACTATAACTATATACTATATAATTATTGAGATGATTTCATATAGCGTAAAGCAAGCTCGAATTTTCATCATATTTGCGGTGCGGTACAATATTCTGCCCCAGACATGAAAATTATTTGGAAGTTAGTAATTTAACTTGCAACCCGAAAAAAGATCTCTATAAAATGAGCACTAGAATTTTAGCATAATTTGTTAGAAAAGTATTATTGCCATAATAATAAATTAAGTAGCAACAGATTCAGTCAACGTCGCCTGTAATAAATCAATGCGCAACAATTGATTCTGTCGTATTGTATCAGGTCTATGGCGTCCGTTGCACAATACTGTATCAAAATTATTTGCGGTCGATATCTGAGCTTAGTGGAGGGTCCTTATACATTGTGATTGTGTTATGTAATGTTATTTAATAATACTTAGAACTGCATTGTATGATCAAATGTAAATATTTTTTTTTTATTTGAAACAGGATCTTTTAAAAGTTTAATTATTTGCCATATTTTATGTTAAATGACTGCGAAAAGTCTTAACATAACTATTATGTATTACGTATTTGACATGATATTAATTAAGGATTAAAACTCACAAATTATACATTACTAAAGTGTCAGAAAGGATTAAAATTGAATTATAAAATGCTCACACATCTTATTTCTACAAAGTAAATTTTTTGATAACTATAAGTTGATTTATTATATTCCCCGAGCCCTGTATCTATCAATGGATATTTTATTTCAGAAAAGTATAATCTATTGTACGTTTTTAAATCAAGTATCAACGTTGCTCAATCAATATTTATATACTTCTTTACCCGCTTTGTGAATGAAAATAATCAAAAGTATGGTAAATATACTTATTGAAATATAAAATTTATATACATGTAAGATCTGACGGGAAGCAAAATCTACTATGCTAGGGTGTCGCGATCTGGACTTAATACTTAATCAATTAAGATATAGTTAAGCTATAAAATTTAAAAGTCGAAAATGAAATTAAGACCACCAAAAAAATAAAACAATAAATTTATTATTTCTACAATTCATCCTTAGAATTTTCTCGTAATTTTTCATTATAATCATTCAGAATAATATCTATTTCCGTCAGATTCATACCGAGTCCTTCAAAGTCAATATCCTTATTCTCCTTTATATAATTATGTATTTCGTTAAAAATATTCAACGCAGAAGTTTTACCTTTGTATAATTTCACACAAAACGGCTTGATGTTCTTCATAAGTTTAAAGACGGGCATCATTATTTCTTCGTTCTTCTGACTAAACGTAACTGTCGCTTTAAATACATTCAGAAGACCATTACATACAGTGGCTGTAGACATTCGTTCAATTAAACCTATCATTTGGTATACTTTAAAATTTTCATAGTCCTTTCTATTCCTCTGATCCTTGTTTCTAACTTCTAAATGTTCTTCTAATATGGTATTAAAAAGATCTAACAATTTATAAATAACATCAGTATCCAATTTGGATATTTGCTCGTAGAATGGTTGTAGCCCCTTTAATTTCATTACTCTAGCTTGTAATTTTGGATGATTGGGTAGCCAAAGGTGTAGAATATCTAAAGCGTGGGCTTTTAGGGCTAAATTTTCGTCATTTTCAAATATATCCAACAACATATCAGCGATGTTGATTGGAAGCAAAGTATTTGCAGTGACTGGTGCTGTTTTAAATAAGGTTTTAATGAGATAAAGAAGCTGCCCACGTAGCGGCGCATAAGTAGTTCTTATATTTGGAATAACAACCCGATCAACACCATTAAGTCTAAAGAATACATATGTAATGTTTTTCCCTGATATTGTTTCTGTTAAATCACCGAGTGCTGTAGATATTTTGTCTAAAATCTTATCTGTGTCTTCGGCAGGAAGTACACCTTCGCGACGTGATTTATCAGCTCGTATAGTTAGCCGTTCAATTTCGTTAACAGAGTTTTCTAAATTATCTGTAACGATGTTTAATGTTTCTGTAATTAAAGAAAACGTTTTTGCTCTTAGCCTCATTATTACCTAAGTCAGTTTCAAGGTTAATATTTGGTTTTACTAAATATAAAGAGAAAGTTTAATTAAGCTCGATAGCACAATTAGAAATAGGTTCAATTGACTTCCGAGCTTTGAATACATTCTTTGCTAGATAATAACGAAAGTGTGTTAAGTTTTTTTACAAACCTGTATGACTATCATTTGCCCATGAGCATGGCATGCACACATAAAGTAGAACAATTATTTTGCAAATAGACATCATATTTCTCGAATTGAATTATTTAAATACTCTTAAAATTATTATTAAGTCAGTTAAAGTGATAGTCTTTTGACATTTGTTAGAAAAAAAAAGAAAATTTAAATCATCTCTTGAAGTAGACAAGCGTTTCCTCTGAAGAGGTTTTGCTTATCAGTCTCCAATAGGTACTTGAGAAAAGCTTTAATAAGAAATGATAAGTGACATCTTCCACATTAATAATTTATTATACCTAATTTATTAAATAAGTGAAAAATAATGCAGCAGTCATCATAAAACATAAGAGTAGAGAGAAAATACAAATGTATACTTAATATTATAAAGCTGAAGAGTTTGTTTGTTTGTTTGATTGAACGCGTTAATCTCAAAAACACTGGTCCATTCTGGAAAATATCTTCAGAATTGGTTAGTACATTTATCGAGGAAGGCTTTATTATATTTTAAAAAATATTAGGGATACATATAAAATAATAATAGGAGACATGGGATGAATTTTTTCCGAAAATAATGTGATAGACAGTTAGAAGTGGACGACAGAATCGAAAAGAAACGCGAGAAATGCCGCTTACGGAAGTTAATTTCAAATAATGATAGAAGTTTCCTAATATGGATGGTAGTCGGAAATGTAGGAAAACTATTGTCTATTTTGATTAACATTTAATGCTATTACTTTGTCTTAAATTCTAACCGAGTACATCTGCACCTAATCAGAATACACCACTGAGACATAATTGGAACAAAAATATTAATTTTGCTGTTTTCTTATTCTAGGCTTAGAATTTTCATAGTAATATGTTATTGTTAAAAAAAAAGAATTAGGATTTAATAATGTAATTAAAATATTTTATCTATAAAGGCATTAGAAAAGGTTAAACCGAAATATGACAATTTATTATCTGTTAATTATCACTTATCTATCACTTCATTCGTTAAAATGATCAAAAAAAAGTAACCATTCAGATGAAATGTTATTATGAAGTTAAGGTTTCTTAAGCAATATGGATAATTCGATATTAATAACTGAATGTGATGACGGGCAATGTTGTTGTCTCTCACCACGGAGTAGTGTGGCTTTAATATCTATTATTGGCCAAGTAAGTATTAACTTTGCTAGCCGAATAGCTGAATAATGATCGAGGTATGAAGACAAACAACACGACCTAAGATAGAGCATACATGTTCATTAGGTACTTTTTTACTTTAAAGGCACCAACATTATTTAGAAATACTTCTGTTTGGAATTCTATTCCTTATGTATCGTAAGTATTACATTGTTTCGTAATTTAATTTGATTATTAATTGTAATTTCCTCATATGTATATTATTAATAACGAATTAATCCATCCAATAAATTATAATTACTATTCTTAAATATACGTTGGACAAAATCTACCACATCGATGTATAAAAAATCAAAAATATATTTGTCTATTCGAAAATTTATCAGATATTGACTAAACAAATATCTCAATGTCATCTAGTGACGAGTAATAGTTTATCGACATTAATATTTGCAGGTAGGGTGTATTGTAGATATTCTATCAAGTGACGGTAGCGTTGTTTGCGAAGATATTCGCGGACGTGTCGACTCTTTTAGAAGTCTGCTACTCACATTCTTTCAGATGGCTAACATGCTACTTTTGCTTGGATCTATTGTTGTAAGTAAGCTTATTTACTGAATGTTAAATGAAAAACTGAGCAATGAATATTTTATTTATATTGTTTTGTAATGGAAGTTATCTTCAAGCAAAAATTAAAAAAGCGACTAATTTTTAAAAAATAAATGAAATGTTTATTAAGAAACTTACAAATAAAAATGTCTTTGAAAAACCGTGAGTAAAAGCTATAGAAAGCTGAAAGATCTCTTAAATGAAACTTTATTTCTTTTAAAATTCTTATATTATGAATTCTGTAATTATTATCGAGTTTTATTGTTTACAATAAAATGTACTTTGAGTTTCCAATTTAGGGCTAAGAATTAAACCTTTTGAAATTGCCCAAAAATTCTCTCGATATTGCTACTACTTAATATTAAGGAATACGTATGGCTGCTTCAAATCTACTTATGGTACACACTGGCTTTCATCGTGCTTGGATTCGTAGTATCCATTCTTGGATTCCTATACCGCTATCAGGAGAATGGTCTTTGGAGCTTCGTTGTCTTCTTTCCAGAAGTTGCATTCCTTTTCGGTAACTTTACTTCTCACTTAGTTATTTATTGTAGGTACATATTTATAGAAACACGGATATACCAGATTTCATCATAATTTACACATTATGTGGTTGCAGTGATGTATCGATGTCTTCCACTTGTGGACGGATACAGGAAGCGAATTGACGTGAATAGTTAACATTTATAGCCGTAATTCGAAGCTTGCTGAATAGCGAGGTACAAGATTTTACTTCTTACCTCAATTTGGCTCACACTCACATATTCCTAAGTTCGGTAGTAAAAACTTAAGTATCAAAAAATGTTCCTGTGAAAAATAAACTTGTAATAAGTATTACACCATCACTAGGTAGTTTGTTAGATTAATTTTATATGACGTGACGTTGGGTTAGAATTAATTATTAAATCGCTATTTACCACGGTTTTAATTTTTATACTTAAATGTGTAATAGGTATGACGACACTAACAAAAAATCAAAGATTTAATAATATCAGGGTAAAATAGTTATAAAAACGATTTCAAATATTGATATACTTTTATTTAAAAAAATTGAGATTATTAAGATTTTTAATAAATTTAAAGATCAAAATACTGGAATCGGCCATTTTGACTGAAACACCGATTATATGAAATGACGTCAATCCTCATTAAACGTCACTGTCATCCATCGCTGTCAGTACAATTACGTGTTTTGTGAAATAGTGACG
>JAOSYY010000007.1:3414672-3447373 GCA_025727935.1 Hebomoia glaucippe
GAAAATATATTAGAACAATAGCTATAAATTTCGTTATTCATTAGTTTATGACCGAAATAAAGGTTTTTTCATAATTATTAAATGTGTATCTAAATAACAGAAGTGAATTTCAAAATCTTTCGTCATGCCTATTCTCGGGGTAATGAAAGATTACTTTCAAATATGTTTTCCTTTAATATTTGTACTATCTACTATATACAAAGTGACATTAAATAGAAAATCGTACAACAAAAATAAAAACTAACTTAACACTCATAGAAATCTCTTCTATTCATCTATTTAAAAAAAATCTTAATCTATGCTTTCAAAAAGGTCTTAAGATCCGACATAAGGTTATGTGATATTACCTGTAGTAATGCTATTGTTATCGCTGATGGTTATTTCTGACTATTTTTTTTATACAGACATCGAAAGGCGAACAAGATACAATTTTTTATAATCATATTAATCACTTCACGAGTTTAAAAACGTATGGACTATGACTTGAAAACCATTAGGGGCTCATCAGACCAAAATATAAGACAAGTGTTAATATGAGAAAACTTTCACAGTTTTGTGTCCATTTTCGTTTCATTCAATCCAATATACAGTTTAAATGATCCGCTCTAAATCCTATCACATATAACGCTCCAGAAAATATATTTTAACTAACATAGGTTCTTATGTCGGATCTTTATTAAGACTTACAACAGTCATTCTAACTTTAGTCTAGTTTAAAATTTTCCGTTGTCGGATATACATTGTTTTAAAATAGAGGCATTTAAAACAAATAATCAATAATCAGCCTTTGCTTTTTCAATAAAATAAACAATCTATTTTCTATTTTTCTAAAAAAACATATCAAGGCACTGGCTTCGCGCCGAACAGTTCCGTCGTTGCTGTATTGGTGTTTGTTTTCAATATTTCTATTACACCATGTTTTTTTTTGGCTTGGCAGGGAGAACCATAAATGGCCATTTTTTATATATGCAGAAAAAAAGAATTATAAAACAAGCTTAGTGTTTGCCACAAAAAGTGCAGCGTTGTCCTTAGTTTAAAAATATATGTCTTTGGATAGAGTATATTAAGAAGGATTTATATTAATTATAGTTTGAATATTATATAGGGAAGTTAAGTAAATAGAAGTCAAATTATTCGTAGAAACTAACTTAGGAACTAGTCGCGAAGCCAAAAAATCTCATGGTGAATATGAAATATTTCTCTAAAATAGCGGAAACCGCACACAATATTTAACACTTAATGATATAGAACATTTAGGGATAAGATTTATAAAAGTGTGTGCGGTAACCTAAAACATTATTGCATATCGTCAACTATTGTATATTGTACAATACATATTATTTCCTATTTTATAATTAATATTGTTAAATTTTTTTCATAAACATAAAACGTTAAATAACATTAAAAGTCGATTAAATAAAAGGCATTCATTTCGGTGTAAAAACATAAAAAATATTGTGTAAAATTATGGAAGTTCTACAAATAAAATTGAGTTCATTAAAACACATTGATATTTTCATAAAAATTTAGAGATAAAAAGGCAAATTGATTATAATAATAATACTTGAATTCGCTATAATAAAATCTATATCAAGTTGAGGAAAATTAAATTGTATGCTTAAAAATTTGTATGGCAACCGTATATACGATACTCCAATACTGATAAGAATCAATAATTGATAGTATACATATTTTCAGTTCCTTTTTTACTCAAATTTATTTCTACGAATATTATAATTAGAATTAATGAAGGCATTAAAACTGAAATGGCGTTTGTCCAATCGGGTAGAATATTTGTACAAATAATCCAAGCGTAGTGCAAAGATATCGCGCCGCACGCACGCCAGTGAAATCTGTATACATATTTCGACTCATAGACGATTAAATTCATTTATATGGTACTTCGGTAGTCTCAAAACGGCCAACTAATAGACTACAGTTTTTACCTTTCATAATTATATTAGTTGCTCATTAAAAGCGAAAAAATTGGCAACAGTAGGTGATCTTTCTTTGATTAGACAGCAAAATACTTACATTGATTGACTGATTTAACTGACGCTTGTACGTATGAACGCCTAACAGTGCTTATTTATATTAAATACACGAACACATTCGAAGGCTATTTCGTAAGCGATACAAAACCTCACAGCGCATTTGGTCAACGTTCGACATTAAACACGATACGCCCGCCCCCTGTGGTCTCCGCTGAGCTTTGGAAACAGTCTTGAATGGTCATTAATGTAGCCATAGATACATAACTAAAATGTACCTTTAATAAAGGCCACTTTGATAAGTAACACTCGTGTTGATTCGAAAATAGCTATGTGTTATGTTAATATATAAAAACAAACCAATATTAATTTTGTATAAAAAATGATTACAGAAATATGTTCATACATATTAGAGAGACCACAGACTGCGACTTCGTATTAAGTGATTAATAATCGTATAACTATAACAATATTACGCGGATAATTCTAAAAGAGGGCAATTCGATTTACAAATTTCTATCATTTGAGATCATATCTCATATATGTCGATATTCTATATTTAAACAATTCAGTAATTTAGATCGGCGTACGTATCAAATTGAAATAAGTAACCCCACTCTTAAGATTGTTATAAAATTAAAAAAAAATAGTGAATTATCAGCCTAGTAGTGATTTCCTGCGCTTTCATTCAATTGATTCATTAATAAAGCCTGGCACTTGGCGATGGCGTAGCTAGCTGTGTAAAAAAAAATGCAAAATGAAATCCTCAGTTCCCACGATTCTACTCTACACGCGGAAAAATTCTTACGTTGTATAATAATTAAATAGATTCTTTTTAATAATGTCAATGCTAAAATTTAATTTCACGCATTAAAAGCTACGATACATTTATTTTTATAGCCAATGTCAAGATTAAAAAAAATATGCATGCATATAGACTCCATTCATGACAATTAGAGACTATTAAATGTCTACCTGAGAATAATCCCCAATCATATATTGCTTTTTTATTACATTTGGTCTCATTATTGGTACCATAATAAAAATTCAAGTTTTTTTTTATATCCGATAGGAAGGCAAACGAGCATATAGTTGATGTACAGTAAGCGGTTTCTGTTGCCCATGGGCACGTCCAAGACCAGTAGATCTAGAAGACGCGTCGCCAACCTTAAGGCTATAGCCATATTACATCAAGTGTAATTTTTAGTGACGTTCTGCTGCCAGCCCTACTTATTGTCTATTCTGAAATGACGAAATCGGACTGAAATCGAAACACACACAGTACTTCACGACTTTTCCATCTATGAACAGTGATACGTGAACCGGATAAAACTATTTATTAGGAGTCCCTTCCACCACATTTAATAGCGGTGTTTGACAACTGTCCGGCCACAGACCGCTAGGCTATAGGAGGATTAAAAAGTCTGAGTTTTAAGGGTTTCAATTTAAAGTCTTGCGTTCAAAGTAAATTTTGACTTGGTTCTTAATTCACATAATAGATATTCATATAGAGAGTACCATAGCAACCATCATAAAACTGGCAACATAGTGGCAGAGATTACAGATAAACTATATTCATAGCCTCTTTGTCATTGTACGCACAATTCAATTTTATTACGGGCCCAGCCCCATTTTTTATTAATATACATAAAATGTAAAACAGTTAATGTAAAAGTTATGAGTAATGTAGACATTGTAATGCAATATAATGAAATGTACATGCTTGAAATACGACAGAAACTGGGCTGCTGTTAAATTAAAACATGTATTGTGAGACTAAGTATAGGCTACATATGGTAACTTATTTATGAATATCCACAAGTTAATATAAGAAACCATGAAACCATCATGATGTTTATACATAAAAATTAAGATGTTACATTTTAAAATAACATGATAAGCGACATTCTCTTCACTGGCCATGGCAGGCAAACTCTAAAATCATATATCCTTATAATGGAGCATCTATAAATTTGAATGTTATTTTTGTTCAAATTCTAGAACTAATATTATAAACATTACGTAATTTCTATAAAACATTAATTTTATATTATTTTCCATAAATCCAAGAATAATTTGGCACTAAATTAGAATGCTGTCATGAGAAAAACTAAATAAGGATATAAACAATAATTGCTATGCATACTAGGGCTTTAAAGGTTCAAATGACAAATTATTTCCACATCACATCCTTATATTTTAGTCGAAGCGAGACATTAAAATAACCATTCAATGTTAACCGAAGTTATAAAAGGTTATACATCTGTCCAATACATCAAATGCAATTTGTAAACAGATATTTCATCAGTCTTAACTGTGGGGACATTCTCTAATCTCGAATGCATAGGTATATACAATATTTTCATAAATAACTATTGTTTTTTCACCTTATATCATATAATATTTATTTTGAAAGTTACTAACAATGTAAATGGTTATAACAAAAGTTGGATTAAAAATTTTACTTGTTATGACAAGTATTTTGACAAAACAGTGCATGCTGTATTCCTCGGACTTAGAGAATAGCCCCACTGCAGGTATATTGTAAAGCATTTGTCTTTATGGTCTTATGAGCGGTTCAACCATAGTTATTAAGGTCCTAAATATAGTCAGGGATCATTCACAATCCTTACGATAATTCACTTCACTGTCACTTTTAATCAATTCACTTAGCAATCACTTAACTCACACTCTGGTTTGCTATAGATACCACAGGCTGTTGGTTGTTAGCCGAGATCACAGTGGAGCCTGGTGGGATCTAGAAAAATAATTAACATAAAATCTTAGCAATAACAATGAGACTATTTTTTGGCCTAGATTCTGAATTATTTAAAATTCAAGTAAAGGAATATTATAAACTAACCACTTAATAATTATTGCCAACAAAAACTGTTAAGAATATATACTTAACACTGAAATGTACCTCACTTTCTATATCAGCAAATGTAATTAATGCAATAATAGCTGAAATTTAATTAATATATTCATACCTTTTGTGGAATCATTCCATCTATATGCCTATATTTCTTAAGCCGTGTCCATTGCCCGTTGTTATAATTCATTTGGAAGTGCATTTCGGACAACATGGTTAAATATGTGTCATCTGACTGAAGCACATTCTCTATATTTTCTGATAGTTTTATTGTCACTATGTTACCAAGGTTTGGACATGGGTTATCTGAAATGACATACATAAGACACATTACAACAGCGGATCACTGCATATACAACAGATATATATTTCATAAGTCTTAAATGTTAAGTATTATTGAAAATAAGAATTCAGTTGGATGATAATAACATGTTATAGCTAGTTTATAAAATGTATTAATAATGGATTGTATTTGTATTGATTAATAAAGGAAGAAGATTAATGTGGGTAAGTAGAGAGAGGAAAGGGAATAAAACATGGATTGTTTTTGTGAACTATGGTGTTTCAGGTGTTCAGAACAGGAGAAAAGTTATTTACCTCTAGAGCCAGCCATGAAACCAAGTATTAGCGCCTTCTCAGGCCTCGTGACACGATTCGCGTTCCTAAACATGTCTTGGGCTTCTAACATTTGTTCACGCTGTAAAATAATTACAATATTATTTTAATTTTTTAAAACATATAAATAAATTGTGAGGATACTAAAATGTTATCATTTGAGTATTCTCAAGACCTTTTTAATATCTATTTATTGTTTAGTTTATTCTCAATAACATTTCGTTTCTTTATATTCATCTATTTAGAGGTCTTACAATTAGTATTTTCTTTAAGTTTGATAGATTTTAACTACCAAAGCTCTTACATTGAGTCATAGATAAATCTCGGCAATCTTATTTTTAAAATAGTGTTGTGGTGAGTTACCGTGAGCGAGAGTCCTCTACGCGGCAACAATTGCGCTTGATTCTGTGGTTGCGCTTGAGTCGCCGGTTGTGGTTGCGCTGGTTGTGGTTGCGCCTGTGGTTGCAGTTGCGCAGCCGTCTGTATTTGCTGAACCGGTTGTTGGAGCTGAACCTAAAGATATTTAAACATAATATGGCTGATATGATTTAGAGTTATCATAATTTAATTAATATATTAATATTTAATTTAATAAGTTAGTTATTCAAAGTTAGTTGGAAGCCTGCTGAGTTTCCACAGACACCATTTATTCTTAACTGGAGCATATATTTACTGAATCATTAATTTTTTCGTGAAAACACACTTTGATTTTCTGAGACGTGTGCGATCAGTTTCATCGCCCTTTTACAAAATTTGTAGGTTACATTTTGGGTTTAATAAAACATATAATACCGGATGTGCTATTGCATGCTGTTGTATTGGCTGCGGCGTCTGTTGGACCACTTGCTGTGTAACCTGACAATTTAATTAATAATATTATTGTCTGTAATATAAATAAATAGATGTGTATTTAAAAACTAGACGATATAAGAATTATTTGCGAAGTTTAACTGGAGATACATCCACATTTTTGGGTAAAGTGTGCAATTAATTATAACTTTTGGTCATACAAATCAAGTAAAATACAAATCCTTACAGGTTTGACGTTCTGTAGTAGCACCGTCTTGCCACCTTGTTGCAAGATGAGAGCTGATGTGTTGAGAAGGTTTTGTGCAGACACTAAAACCGGCTTGCCGCCAGCTATTAGCAGCTTGGGCGCCTGTCCACCCATTACTAGTGGTTTGACTGTTGCACCAGTGCCCTGAACAAACATTATATCTATGTATTATTTTTGTTTAATTAATAAAATGTTGACGTGCTTAATAAACAAGGCTTATATTTAAGCATTTTCAAAGCAATTTGTTTTTGAATGCATATTTTTTTGACATTGCTTACTAACAGATAAACTAATGTAGCGTTTAATATTTGACTGCAACCAACTATTAATATGAAAAATGACGAATATTTAAACTTTCTAACCTACGGTACCACTAATGGTTATTAATTGTTGTCTAAAGAATTTCATGTTAAATTAATGTTTTTAATGCTATAATACAGTTGAATTATTTAAAAGTATACCTCGGGATACTCTACTTTTTAGCTATCTACTAGCAACATTAAAATTACTTGGTTTGTCTTATGTGCGGAAATCGTCTTACGTAAATCTATCAGTACCTGTTGTATCAAAAGCGGCGGCGGTTGCGACTGAGGTTGCGGTTGTGGTTGCGCCTGTGCTTGCGGTTGCGGCGAGGTCGGGGCATCGGTTGATTCAGTCTCGGCTTCAGCGCTCGTTGCATCTGTACTACTCGCTATAGAAATTCAACCGAAACTCATAAATGTGAATGGTTATAGGTTTATAATTAATCATTTAATTAATAACTTTAGTAATATAGCGATTCAGCTAACAGCATCTGTGTGACTTTATTTTTATTTTTCTAATATCCTAAATGATTTCTTGCCAATAGATCCTATCATTATACCATTTATAAGCCGAATTTAGTTCTTATTTCTGATAATTTGGTACATTAATGTCCAAAGGAATAATATTATATTTGTAACAATGAAGTAAATCTTACACGCAGGCTGTTCATCATTCTTGAGTGACTTGAAGTCTGGCGGCGGCGGCGATGTAGATGGTGGAGGTTTCTTGACACCTTCCTCCATTTCTATAACAATACATACCCAGTTTACATATATTTTGTTTCTTATATTTTGTAAAAGATTGAAAATAAAAGGTGTCTAACAATTTAAAACAAATTTCATTTCAAAAGCTTTACAATTGTTCTTCCATAAATAGGGTTTTAAATTAATAGAACATATTTAATTAAACATTCTATTAAGTGTTTCTTTAAATTGTAAAAATGTCAAAAACGAGGGAGATAGATAATGATAACTTTACCAAGCTTCCTTCTCTTCTTGATTTGTGCGTGTGTTGCTGGCTGTTCTGTGATATCAAGCAGTTTGATGCCAGAGCGCGGTGGAGGCCGAGGTACGGCTGGTACCCGAGCCCCACTTCTAGCTGCCCAGCGGGACGGGAGACCCTTAAGGGGAGCTAGAATAAAAGATTTTACATAGTAGACGTTATCCAAAACAAGAAAAGGTAAAAAATATTCTCGCACTGGTATCATTGGTACACAAAAGATAAGTACTTTTTAGTAGATTTATAAATCATTAAATATTATAGGTCATGAATTTGCATTCATCATTCAGATTATCCCTTATACTGTCTAATTCTGAGTAAGTTAAGAATGACCACATATTATGTCAAAAAAAACGCGTATTTCTATACGTAAAAATATGGCTATGTAACAATTTTTATAGATTTAAGAAACATAATTGCTATAAAAAATTTGTCCAAGGGCATTCCAACATACTATCTTACTTGTATCAGTCATTTTTCTAGGCATTCCCCGACTCCTCACAGGCACAGTTGGGGCCTGTGCCTTCTTCTGATTCGCTTGTACTTCTGCTGCTTTTGTGAGCAACTCATTTCTTAAGGCTACAGATTTAGGTTTTCGTTTAAGTGTAAAATGTTTCACTGGATTAGGTTGTTGACCCACCTATAAATAAATAATCCAAATTTAATGGTATATATTATTGGGATTAAATAATTGGAGTTTTATTTTATTTTAATACAGTTTATGCATTAGATAGATAACCAAATTTTATGTAAAATAATCCAAATATAAATCTGATAATAGAGCAGTGCTCAGTAAGTAGTAATATTTCGTATATTCAATTTATTTATTTTTTATATTTTTAGAAACCACCCCATAAAATCAATATTTCTATTTCTTCTACTACAAGTTGAGGAATTTACATTTCTAAATGCTTTTGGTGATAACATTATGTTTCAGGTATATTTTCAGCTCAAACAAAATTTAATACTAACATGTTTACTTCAAAATTTATCCTAAAATGTGTAATAGGTAGAAAACACACATTCCATAGGTATGATGTAATAAACTTCAAAAACTACAATTCTCACCACTGAAACTAAGGCATTTTTGTTTAAGTATAGGCACTCAAGTGGTAACAGTCCAAGGTCTGAATGTTTTGATAAAGATTTCCTCAATTCATTTATCATATCGCTGAAGATAGGTCTGGTTTCATCAAACTCTGCTATCTCAGTATTAAGAGTTCCTGCTGAAGGGAATGTTTTAAGGACTTCTGCAAGCATAGCAACCCAAAGGTCTGAGTCAACCGCCGCCACTTCAATAATCTCTTCCAATTCATTCTTCCACTGTAATAAAATTAAATAATATTAAGTAGTCATATATAATGCCACTAAAAACTGCACATTAATGTTTGATTAAGAAAAGATGTAGCTCATAACTTTATTTTGACAATAATACAATGAAATATGAATATTATTACAAAGATGTAACATATTTTTTGTAAAGTTTATATATATATATTTTAATTCTAAGGTTAAAAATGTTTTAACTTTTATTTAAAAACTGGGTGACAATTAAATATCATTGGTAAAAATAAGGTAAGGAGAAATGGTGCCATAAAACGTTTCTACTGGAATTCTATCTAAATTTTAGTTTTAAGTGTTCTAAGTATATGTTTTTGATGGTATATATTAATTCAAATACACATGTATAACCTAAATCATATAAGTAAGGAACTATTAAACTACACTTGAATATTAACGTATGACTAATATATCATCCAATATAGTTATGCATTATATTTAGAGCTGATGAGAACAGCAAAATCAAATTAAAAACATATCTTCAAATTGCAATTTAATAAATCGCAACATCGTTTTGTTAGAGAGTATTGAAAGTATCGCATTATTTTCTACTTATAATATAATTATTAAAAATATAAACAGAACTTGGCGTTTTAATAATTTCTACATTAAAAATTATATTTATGTAATGACAACAAAGTTAATTTTATTTACGCATTTTTGATCTCGCTCGCTCAAATTATAATACAAACATATACGAAAGAGATGCAATACGTCATACAGTTACGCAAAACCATAGAATAGAAAAGTTACCTCTTCAACATTTCTGCGCGGGATATGAAAGAAACTAAGTAACAATTTCAGTTTCACTTGCGTTTGTAAATCTGGAAAACAATCCTTGATATTTTTTAAAACTTCGGCATTTAGTTGTGTACAAATTGAGCCAGTGGTCCACGAATCATTTGAAGTTCCGAGTTTATTGTGAAGCCACAAAGATGTGTCACTATCCCGAACGTTCGCCATCTTGCAACTAAAATAGTGACGTTTTGCTTTTGCCCATGTTGTTTTTTGTCAATTGTCAGTGTCGTGTCGTATAATATTACGCAGATCAATTATTCACACCGTACAAAAGTACCGATTTACCGATTTATATAGAATATTATTATCGCGTTAAATATTTCAGTAACCAAAAATGAAAAAATAAAAACCTCAGATTATTGTTGTATGAAGTATCTTCAGATTTTATATTCGAATATACAACTAATAATATTTTTATAAATTATTGAGTTAGTCTTTGCCCGACGTCTCTCCAATAATCGGCTTTAGAATTTGCAAATAAAACCTAAGAACGCACTATTATTTAATATGGGGCCGAAATACAAAATGAAGTTTTTAAAACAACGTTTACTTTAACGTTTCTATTTTATCGATCAAACAAAAATACTTATAGTCAAAACTGAGTGCTGATTATTGATTTTGAAATAATTTAATATTTTATTTATGAAAGTTTTAGAACATATCATTTTATCATGACTACTATGAATATTATTGATGTCAATGAAGAATTAATTAATGAAACAACAATTGATTTGTCTATAAGGAATTTGAAAGTATTTCCAGATATTAAAAGTAATAATACTTTGATTACGGTGAGAGATTTGTGAGTGTTGTTAAATTGAAATAATTTTGTTTCAATATTAATAATAGCTATATTATCAATTGGATTAGTCAAATATTATATTCAGTATACTGTTCGATGTATTTGTATACGTTTCTGACCAATTAATAAAAGATTAATACATTTTCAGATGATGTTTTTGCAAAATAATAGAATAAAATTGATACCTGATGATTTTTTCATATCCTTTCCAAATTTAATTTGGCTCGATTTAAGAGATAATGATCTAGAAGCCATTCCTTTAAAAATAAAAAATCATCCCAGTCTAACACATTTTCTTCTACAAAACAATCATATCTCTAGTCTACCTAATGAACTAGGTAGTGTATTTACTTTAAAAGTGCTCCAATTAAATGGAAATCCGCTAATGTATCCGCCAAAAGAGATTGTAATGGCGGGTACAAGTACAATTTTGAAATTTTTATACAATCACATGCTCGCCAACTTATTGGAACAAGATTCAATTATTTCCGAAAAAACAAGTGAATTGGAACCAGTTGGTCAGTTAAGTAATGGAGCCAGGAGTTATAATTCTGTAATAGATGGTAGTGATGTAAAAGAAATGAATAGGTTATCAGTAAAATTTAATGAAAGGGATGAAGATATTGAATATTACGATAAACGGGAAGGCAAATGTCCCAGACTCGCAACCAGTCGCCAGAAAACTTTGCCGCTTCATTCTCAAAGCTCAAAATACCTTCAGCCGATTAGAACTGCAAATAAATTTGTACAGGAACAAAAAATTTTGCAAACCTATTTAAAAGATGTAGCAATTAAGAAGCGAAAGGATTTTATTGTAAGGGCTGATAAAATTATCCAAGATAAAAAGTTAGTATATTTTAGTTTTATTAGAATACTGTAGTCATGGCTGAGCGCAGCGTTTAGAATTAAAGTTTCATATTTTTAAAAATCTAAACTCTCGATCACATTTATAATAATGGAAACCAATACGAACTCATAAATTTAAATAATAAATACTTAATAGCAGTAAAGAACAACGTATAAATATATATTTTTTTATTTAGAAACATGGAACTCCTTCGCAACTGGCGTAAAAATTATAGAAACAGACAATTATTTTTATCAAACAACACTACAAACTTCTCTGAACCGAACTATCCTTACGATACCAACCCAGACTACATGGCATTCTTGACTCGTGAGGATATAGAAAAAGATTTACCTGATAAATATAGAAAAAAGATAATCAGAAGATCAAAGCCAACTGTGCCCAGAAAGACTAATAATGATGTCCATCTTGCAATGAAGATTAAGAAACTATTTGAAAATTTAGAAGCGATTGATTTGCAGACTAACGAAATGACGCCGCGAACAGAGCAGACGATTCTTTTACATGAAATACAAAAGGTAAGTCCATATATTCCGCAGCTGCGGAAACCATATCCAAATTTCAGTAAATATGAACCGATGTACATTATGGGATAATATTAACACGCTTTAATTATGTCCATTTGTTAGTTAGATAGTGTAATGATTCTGATTTTGACATAATTACTCCTAATTTTTGTATCAAAATAAGGTCCTAACTTTATGCAGTGAGTATAATACTATTAGTTAGTAACTTACGAGCCGATGTTACGAGGAATCTATTATGGAAGTTAAAGCTTTTTGTTTTTTGTCCCTGAATATAATTTTGGTATCCCTTTCGATGTAACAGTTTGGTATTTTTTTTTTGTTGCAGATATCAGAAATAAAACAGAAATTAACAGAATTATCATTAACAAACTCATTATCTGTCGTAGAAGATTGAGAAGTATTAACAAAAATGGCGTTATGTTGTATAATTGAACCTACTTTTTTTTCAATTCTTTGCAAATATTCATACAATAAAAACACAAATTGTAATAAAGAGACTTTATTTTAGTATTCATGATGGCCGGCACCTATATGTTAATAAAACTTCATTAATAATTATTTGTATAACATAATTTGAAAAAAAAAAAAACAATAATTGTTTGTTTCGTATAAAATATCTTCATTAATTATATAAACATTTAACAATGAAATTTTTATTCATAAAATTTAATTTGTTTTTAACCACCGGTTTTAAAAAAGCCCATCAATAAAATATCTATATTTAAGATACAATTGTCAACCACATATAATTGAGGATGAATTAAAAGCCTAGTGGAGTTTTGTAATAAAATACAAGTTAAAATCAATCAAACATACATTTTCAAATTATATCAATATTAAAATAAGAGAAATATAAAGCATACATAAAATAATTTTATAATTAATTGTATTATTACAATATTGACAAATTAAAATATTTCTCCTTACATAATGGATAATAACCATACATCATATTCCATATTTCTATCAAAAGACTAGTTTCTTAAGCCATGATTAACGCCAAAAAATAAAAATTGATCGACCTTAAATATAAAAAGATAAGTTTACAAATTAATTTTCTACAAACGTCATTCCGAACTTCTTTTCATGTTTTTTAAGAATATTGACAATTTATATAAATTTAGTTCGCAAGAGCTTGTCACTAAACACCTATATTACTTGAACAATTTTGATGAAGTTTTTTTATAAGTGCATGTAGGTCCTTAAGTGGTTTAAATTCACTACCAAGCACTGTAGGTGTCGCTACAATAGGATTTTAATTTATTTTAAACTAATGGGCGAAGCGTGCCGAGGCCCCTTGTTTATTTTATAGAAAAAAATTCAGAACACAACGCTAAAAATGTAAACACCGCTTAAAATGGTCTATACACGTTTTTTATAAAATATAAGCATAATTTCTTAATCTACGTAATTGGAAGAGACTTTCCTCGCAAAATCGATTCACTCGAGAATTCATACTTTATAACAATCACTCACAGTATAAAATGCTACCTGTTTCAGCTGTGCAAATATTGATCTTATTGTTAGTCACAATAGTGAACTAACGACATCGAAAGTGTTAATTGTAATTTTGAATTCGCACCACCATTCAATACTAACGCGATCCCGATGGGTCCAACATTGGAAAAAATGCGACTAAATACTGGTAGATTTATTAGGGACTTCTGAGTATAGCGAGACCAACGCCTCGCTTTCAGTATCAGCGATCAGCGGTTTGTAACTTCTGTGGGTAAAGGCATTTCGACACCATAAGACTAAAAGAAGTCTAAAACTAAAAATAAATTATTTCAACGAATATATTGTCGTGAACCCTTCAACTGCAAGTGTTTTACCGTCTCATACCTCTTATATTCACGCATTTTAAAAAAGGATATACATATTCACAATATACATAATTTGAATTATATCTAGATAGCAAGTTAACGAACGGGCAAATCTTAGTACGAGTTCTTCATCAGAATTAAATATATATATGTTATTTAATATTGAATAATTTTATAAAATTACTGATGTAATGAAAACTGCACAAATCAAATCTAACCTACTTTAAGAACCCATATTTTTTTAATACATCAATTGTTAAAGGTATCCAATAAAGCAAAGAAATACAGTTTAATACTTGTTCAAAATGTTATTTTCTTCCTGTAAATACATATTTCGATTTTGCATAGAACTTGGCACTCATTTAGATCTTCCATTCTATTGGCGCCGAAGCCCACAACCAACCAGAATGAAGATATGACGTCAATTAATAATAACAATAAATTATTGCCCATTCAAAATTAATACTAGTTCTCTAGCTTTCTAAATTATATGTATACTTACTGGACTAAATTACATTCTAATAAAAGTATTGCTTAACAATCCAGGGTTCGGTATGACGTGATTCCCTTACCCTTAGTAGAGCACGGGACAGACATATTTCTGTGTCTATTTGATTTTGATGTGTGTGACATGTTGATTATTACAGTGAAGTAAATGAGCTTTCAGTGCCTTTCTTACCAAATACATATGTTAACGTTTCCCTAGGAGTTGAATCCATCGGGTCTGGTGTAAATATAAACTAACAATTGAAAAAAACATTCTTGGATTCTACGGCAGTATATGATCTCAAAATAATGCGTTTCCGTGACATTAAAATGAAAGCTCAATGACATATCTCACGTTATACAATGAAATGAAAAATAAACCAACACTCGCTAACCTTTTACAGCCACGGAACTTGTAAAAAAACTACACTTTTTTATGTGTAAACACACAATAACGAAAATGTTATTATTATTATTCTTTTAAGACTTCTTTATTTCTAGAATAAACTAGGGTTTGGTATAAACAAATTTTATTAGACAGCGGCTTTTAGCCCTGAAAATGCCGTGTCTCCTACGATTAAAACTTTAAAGAAAGAGTCTTTCAACTATCCAGTTATCCATGTTGACTATATCCATACAGTAAAATATTCTTTTATACAAAATGTAGTGTTAAGTTTCGCGTTTTCCATCAATGTCCTAGATTCCAAAAATAAACAATACAATAATATAGTGGCAGCCGAATCCATCCGGGAGTTAGTGCATTTTAAAAACTACATATACGAATTTCTGTCCCATATTTCCCTGATAAATGCTTCACGTAGAGCCACAATTTCATTTAGACTTTATAAACTATTTACAAACATACAGTAACAAAACATGTCCTTAATATCACATTCCCATCGTTCAGTCTCCATAACTTTTGACTAGGACAATTCCCTCAAATATATCCAATACATTTTGAACTTTACAAAGTCCTGTCCCTTTGAACATGGGATAATCACATTTCTGTGTCCGTTTCAGTAATTTCTTCTTCACTATCAAAACAATTTTCTTTAATTTGCTTGAATGTTACCTTTTTATGGAGTGGCCTCTACTATATTTCCTGTTGGTAATTACGTTCTAACATTGTTGTTTGTCAAAAACGCTTGACAGGAAACAAGATTACTATAACGTGTCTATATAGCCTTTTGTTATTTGAATGTAGAAATCGGTAAAATAATTGATTTACAATTGGAACCGTATTAAAACTATATTATTAGTCTACCTAATTTACAATACAGGGAGTCTTACGACTAGCAAGACAAAAGGGGTATAGCCCAATTCATTGTGATATAACGAAATTATTTGATTGTGAATCTTTGACCAATTAATGTCATTTAAACTTCTTTTAGTTGATCGTTTTTTTCGTTTGTCGAACTCTGAGAGAAAAAATACTCAGCAGTCTATCGTCTTCTAGTCAATTACTTCTTTACAGAACGAATCACACTGACCTAACCTTAAGGACGAAAAAGCAGAGTAATGCCTCCTGCCATACTTAAAAACCTATTAAGGAAGTTTTTCAAAGCGGTATAATGGACTTTAAGTGAAAAGCAACGTTTATTAAAAGTTGAACTATTAATTGAAGTAAGTGTTTAAGTTGTGAAATTCGGAAAAGTACGGTTTTATATGAAAAATGTCTTATTTTGAATCGGGAATGGAAAATAGACCGGTGAACTCGATGGAGGTACATACAATATTTACAAGATTTAATCTAACATATGCTAGAATTGAATTGACCTATTTGTTCTATTATTTCTTGCTCAACAGATCACTTTAAACCTTTTACGAAAATAAAGATTAGTTTATGTAACACCTCGGTGTCCCATCGTGTTGATTAGAAAATTTTATTAATTTTAAAATTGTTCTGAAGAATAAAAAATATTAGTTTGAAGTCCTAACATTTCTATAATATCTTTTATCATCCCGTACAATGCATTTACGGACATTGAAGATTTTAATGAATTTAATAATAAAACACAGTCACTTAAATTTGACTTTTACACTAAAATAACAGCAAAGCGTAGTCGTAGTGATAGTCTATTAACAATGATTTTTAATTACGGTTGTAACTTAATAAAATCTTATAATTTTCCACATAAATTGTGTTATATATTTTTTCATATATATTATATTACAGATATCAGAGAGATACAGATTTTTTCATATATATCCACGTAGGGTACTGCAATCATAACCAATCGAAACTATGTTCACGCAACAATTGTTGCCTGGACTCGTAGTGTACGATCATAATACGGGTTGTTAAAACCAGTGACACCGGCTTTTATCCCGTTGTGTACAATCTCATCTAGTGTGTGGCGAGCCTTACACATGCATACGGGCGCTAGAAGGAGCGCGCGAGGTAAACGCGTCCATTGTCGCGCGACAACTCTACGAAACCAAGTTTGTTGTAAAATTGAAGTAGGTAATGATCAGTCGAATTAATACAAGCGTGAACGCCATTTGCCCCTGCAATAGAAAGACATTTTTAGTTTCGAAAAAATATTTTCTCGCTTTCTAAGTTACTAGTTTAATACTTTATTTCTAAGAGATTTCGTTTATACAACAGTCTATATATTCTCTTAAAATATTTGAGTCACAGTGTAGAATAAAAAACAAACACGGAACGAAATAACTAATGTGATAAAATGACGTTTGAATAAACAAATAGATTTCCGGTCCTTCAGACCGGATGGATTACCGTTAGCCCGTAAAGCTGCGAGCAGACAGGTGAGCAGACGAGCAGGGGCATGTGCATCTCGAGGCGCACGCAACACGCAGCAAGTTAACAACGCTGGGTGAGACGCACTTACTGTATCCGGAGCACGCTCCAGTGTGCTGAACTGATGAAAATGTCGGATGCAATCCTATAATGACAAGTTATCTTTATATGTAAAATCTTATATAACGACATAGTATGAGGCTACTTTCGGTTCTACCGGTTTCTAACTTTTTTTTATTTTGTATGCCCCGAGGATGTTGTTCAGGTTTTCTTATTTATATATTACAAAATATTGCAATATTGAGCCAGTTACCAAAAAACAATCACACCCACTGTGTAGGGCGCCCCTAGTTATCATGTTTATGGGAGATGCCGAATAAATACAGCACTTAAAATGATTAATTTATTTAGTGAATATGTATAATTTGTAAAACATAACCTAATATTGAGTATTTTCTAATATACTGACCTTAGCAGCTTGACCGAGATCCTCCCTCTGTATGAGCTCTTCAGGATACTTCACGCACATCTCCGGTATCCAGGCGACCTCTTGTTTCTTGTAAAACTCTTTGCTGTTCAAAGCTGCGCATGCATATCCTATGATTTCCGGTTTCAGACCTGCAATAAAATTATCGTTTCTGTTATTTCTCACCTATATAGAGTTGGATGAAATGAGAAATATGTGAAAAGGGATTGGAGGCAGATATTATATATTATGATATAACATAATTTCTATTTATTCAACTAAAATTGCTTGAATATAAATAACAAAACGTGAGTTAATAATTCGTTTAATTTCTGCTCATCATATGCTTACTATCATGGTAATAGCTAAAACAGATATACAATACATCTTTAAATTAAATTATATTTATCTAAAGATATAATGTCGTATTACTAGGATGTTGTTTTACAAGCACTTTCTTTAAAAATAGCTTTATATACTCACCATTTACTTTAACATCATTAGCATCAGGCTTGTCACTCTCAGAATCATCGTCAACTTCAGCCGTGTCATCAGACAGAAAATCTCCATCATCCTCTATTACCATACACAGCTCCGGCGTCAGAGTAAGGAACGGCATTACTAATCTGTTGGTTGTATTTGAATAATCATTAATTATAGCTTCTTTTAAACTTAGTAATTACTTTACCACCTTTATAACAATTCAATTAAATTCAAACAAAGTATTAGGACTGCTATCGTTTTAAAACAAATAAAAAAGGGATAATGTCAGGCATATAATAGTTGTCATCATAATAGAGTTTTAAACAAATTAGTTACCTATCAGCAGGTAAACTCTGAAGATCGCTGGGGAATAGGTCACTACAATCGCCGCCATCCCGGCACGTCTTGTGACAAATCATGCAAACCTGAAGAATACGATATGGAATTTAACTCTTATCTAAATACTTTAAATAATCGATTTATGTAAAAATATCATAAGAATAATGTTTCCTATTTCCAGAGGTTCGTATCCCAAGGAAATAAAACGGATAACTAACACATCAGGCTGATCCTCAAAACCAGATGTAAAAATATTATACATTTTTGCTTCTTGTATTAATGTATTATTATGTAATTTTTTGTACTTACTTGTGCTTCATCGCGGGGCGTGTAAGGACGGACTGTTTGCGGTGCGGTGCAGAGCAGCGGTGGCAGTGCGGCATGTGGAAGCGAATGGCGTAGGTCGGGCCCGCAATCAAGTGGCACCAGGCGTCGAAGGTCAGCTGCCAATCCACCGCGGAACACCCAGGGCTCCTGAGCACCGCTCTCAAACGCCTCACGCCAACCTTTCGAAAACCCTACGCGACTGTTAAGATAATTCTTCTTTGGCAAGCCAAGTTCAGTTCTTAGCTTATACTTACGCGCCCCTGACAGTCGCAAACACTAAAACATCTAGTAAAAGATTTTTGGTCCTTTGTGCCAAAATACTTAGAAAAATTTACAGAATCTTACACTTTCAATTCAATAGTTCCATTGCAAAAATATACAGTTTATGAAAATTCTCTTAAACGAATATATAACTAAATAAGTATAATTAATCATATTTACTTACACGTGTAACTTCCTTGCATATTTGTTGCTATATTTGGCGGGAATTTACCGAGCTCTGAAATAGTATAAAATATGTTTAGAAAATAGTGTCATGACTTAAGAGATACTTTGAAATTAATTATGAACATTTTTTGCCTTTGTCCATTGGCGCCTTAGCGAATGTCATTTTAAATAAGTCGCTTTATAGTTTCTTTGGAAGTAAATATAAATAAGAAATTAACCATAGAGTAATTATTTAATAATTGTATATTGCACTGAGGTAGAACGTGTATAAAACTTACCTAGCCATTTGAGGAAGGCAGATAGCAGGGCTAAGACAGCGCATAAGTCCCACAAATACGGACGCAATTCCGCATGCAGTTCTTTGTTTGCTGCTAGGGCCAGCCTGCGAGCGAGGCGCCTGCTACGATGCGCCCACCATGTAAATCGACGGTGGCGTCGCCGCCATTCACTTGTCTGGACATTACGATAATAAATATATCAATCAGTGTTTTGTAAGTTACTAGGACATTAAATTAAAAGAAGGTAAAAGGTAAAATATGATAAAAATATCACGAGAATTTCAAGTTTAATAAAATCGTACATTAAATCATTCAAAATTAAATAAAATTACGATCTACATAAATGATTACTTGATCATTTTATGGCCTCTTATTAAACACAGACACCATATTTCCACTTACTTCAGGCTTACTTCCCCTTGGAAGGATGCTAGCGGCATGAGTAGTAAGCCAGTGGAAGTCGTGTAGCATACGCAGGCCTCGCGAGCCATGCTCGAAGGGCAAGTAGAACAGGTCACATAGAAGCAGCAGATCGTCTTCTGTCAACTCATTGACGTTTACGGAATCTATCAGCCTGAAGCCACAATACAAGTCGGTTTTATTGACATTTCACTTTCATTTTATAGGAAACTCTATCAGAAACGCTGTATTATAAGTCCCTTTTGGTCCTTCGAGTCGGTATAATTTCCTAGTATTTTTATTTAAAAGCGTCAGCCTATAACTATCTGTATGCTTCATATAAAAATGTCGACAGTAAATTCTTAAATGACCCATCTAAAAATTATTATCGTTGGTTTTCGAGAACTTGCCTATCGTATTAATCATTGTAAGCTAACATAAAATAATTTTCATTATTTTAAACATAATTAACTTACTCGTCAGTGACATCAATATGTTCCACCATCATATCGCCACTGAGCGGACTGTTGCTAGGTTCCACTTGCATCGAACCATTCTGTACAGACAAATAAACTCTATAAATTAACATATGCTTTTGTACTTTATACAGAACAGAATGTATAATTTTCAACATTAATTAAAACTTAAAGATGTTGCTGGCGTATTTATGACTACCAAATCTACTGCTATACAATTGCTATATGTATTTGTATTAGATTCATACAAATCAATCACATAGGTATGGAGCTTCATTTTAAAATTATCATATGGACTGTCTTGTGAGAGTAGCTATTATCTTACTTCACTGTAAGGATCGTTCATGACAACGTCAGAGTCGGTAGCGTTGGTAGACGGTGGGTCTACGTCCAATGGCTCTAATCCCACATCTGATACTACGCGGCTTGGGCTTAGTGTCTGTGGCGTATCTGAAAACAGTAATATTTATTAATTACTATCTACTACTGAAACTTGAAGGGGGCGGACTTAAACAGTGAATCTCTAGTGGCCTATCTGTTTTTGTACTAAAATTCGTGAATGGGATCAGTGATTTAGACAGGATAGCACAACAAGCCCAGTTCTGAATTTATAATGTTAGTTAGGACTAAATTATGCGCTTTACTACTTAAGTTAATAAGTAAGATTTACTATTTATTATTTAGAATAAATAAATTAATGGATGCTAAGAAATTAAAAAATAATAAAAGGTAGCTCATGCTACCTTCCTTACTCACCACCAACACTCATATCTCCATTCCTTTCTTCATCATCAACAATAATTTGTTCTTCTTCTTTCCTCATGTCCATAAAACTGCCCTCGAGTACACTGTCATTGGACAATTCATTTGAGTCCAACTTATCCATCGCTTCATCTAATTTATCATCCATGGACTTCAATCCGAGAATAGGGACTGGTAGAGTGGAAACTGGTATCTCAGATGGTACGGAAACATTTGAATTAGCCATAGGAATTATTGGGTTGGGGATGGATTCATTGAGAATAACTTTAGTCGGAGACACAAGAGAATTCATTACTGGATTCTGAACGGGGTTGAATGTTTCCGTTGGAGACATCTGGAAATCATTTACAACTGATATTACTTATGACCAAACTAAACTAAAAATTAAGTAAAGCTTTATAATTATTTTCCAAATGAATACAAGCAATATCTCATTACAAAACCTATTCCTGAGGTAATTATACTTTTCACATCACATGCTCAAAACATTAACTCATTAAGTAAACTCATAATTTTAAATATTTTTAGACCTATTCTCTAGTTATAGATGCCTATTATGTTGTTATGGTGACCTATTAAAATCTTAGCCATATTACATTACTTGACAATTAGTAAAGACGTGGTGCTGGCGACCTTATTTAATTTATTTAGAAATTATGGATTGATGTTGAAACTGACCGTGGTAGAGAGCGAAGTGGTGACATGTGAATGGCACATGTCGGGCAAGCCTTGAAGATGGGTGGTAGTGACCGTGGGGATGGCGGCCAGTGTTGGTAGCTCTGCGGTGCTGGTACTCGCCGTGGTAGTGGTGCTCACCAGCGACATGCATGTGTTCACCGAAGGCACTATTGGTATGATGGCTACCGGCGGCACTAGAACATAGTACAAAGGCTAGGTTCACACGAATTTAATACATGTTTCTGAAATCACCCGTGACCTCGCACAATAAACCTTCAGGTAATAATTTTATAATCGTTATCGTTAAGCAATTGTTATATCGTAAGTATAAACATTGTTACAATTTCATTCATTGAAACAGCTGTTTTTCGTTTATGAGAAAAAAAACAATTTATATCAGATCAAAATAAATTCTTAAATAATATAATAGGCGATCATTGAATTTGTAGAAAGCTGGAACCGGGTCCCCAACATTGATTTTAATTACATATACTAAATGAATTTGTAATTGAGAATGATTTTAAATAAACCTGTAAATAATGTACCTGTATTATGTATGACAGATTTAATACACTCAAACATCATTTAATAAATCATGATTGAAAATATTTATTGGTTATTTTTATGTTTTTACTCATTTAAGTCTTAACTTATGAAAATAAAGAATATTTCAAACTTTACCTGTTGGCTGAGGTTTGATAACTGGCCCTTGAGCAGTCTTTGGTATTGAAAATTCAGGCAACCATTCATTTATAGCTTGTCTGAAACAGAATTGTTAGTTAAATTTTATATATTTTAATAGCATTTATGTATATTTTATATTTAAAAGCGAATCGTTTGATGATAATGAAATATATTGTGGTGGATTCAAAGTGAATTTACTTTTTAAAATTAATATTTAAACACTAATCACGCTAGTAGTATCGCGCAATTGTATACGTTGCTATAGTTTAGCCCCCTTTCCATACAAACTTACTCTGATTATCATATGAGTAACTCTTACCTAAGTGCCTGCCTGTGATGATAAACATTCTTAGCGAGAGAAAGTGGCATATCGTCTTCACATACACCTTGCTCGCTCTCTCTTTCCAATTTTATATCCCACGACACTGCCTCATCTGAAAGGTTCATAAACATTAGTCTATGCTAAAATGTACGAGTTCTAAACGAATTATTGCATCGTTTATGTAGTCACATTAGTTTTTGTTTTAATTTTTTATTTCACCAAATAACAAATCTACAATGAGCCTCAGATACATTTTTTAAAAAGTTTATACTAACTATGCGCCGGCGCATCCAAATTGCAACTAGCCCAGTGCGCGAGAGTCCTTATCGCGATCATATTTGCGTTGTATTCACAGTTAGGGTTTGTCAGCACTCCGCGTAGTAGAGGGATCAATTCTGGGGATCTACCACAGTAGGGACCTGTAAATTAATTAGTTATAGTTAAACATTTAATCACAACTGCTTCGCTTAGCCCGCGTTAGCGTAATAGCATATGGGGTTAATATTTTTATCTGTAATATTTCAGTCAGGATATCCAAACATTAGTTTATTGAAATGTAATGCCATAACGAAACGATTTAGGGCCATGTCTCTAAGTGAGGCATGAAGCAATAAGGACACGAATGATTTATAGATAGATCTTTATATTACTATAAGTACAAATACCTAAGAATATCCTCTTCTGATCGTAATCGTTAGCGTGCAAGTTGTCCCATATAACAGGCGGGCGCCTCAACACTTGTGTTATCTCCTCAATACATTCTGTCGTTAATGTCTTCGATATCACCTTTGGACCTGCGATATATATATTATATAATCTTAATATTTAAGAACCTTAACTAAATGACGCATCAAACTTATTAAATATCTATTTAGATACTAATAATTTTTGCTATAAAACTGAATATTTGTATGTTTTTTACTAAATGACGCAAAAATGCATTTGGACAAAATATTACACATGGAAATGTTTTCTTCCAATAATAGGCCTAATTCTAATGTCGTTCATAAAGCCCATACTTAAAGACGTGACTTACGACGCAAACTAGGTTGAGCATTGTAAAAAACTACCATTGCTAGGACAAAATTTGTTATAGACATGTGAATGAATCACATATTTATCATCACATGAAGGTTGAACGGAATTTTTTTATGACATAATAATATGGTATTGTAAATACAACTGTTATTAACTAAAAAATAACGATCGTATTGAATGCATAGAAATGAAAGAGTAAATTAATGGTATGACATGTTCGGAAACTCTAAAGGAAAGGAAAGAGAAATAACTTTTAGTTTTAAAACTGGTTACATTTTTAAGCTAATATTGTACTTGCAATCACAAGAAAACATAAGACAAAAAATATTTATAATATGATAAAAATAGACGGAACATGCTCTCCTGTACTGATAAAAATTTTTTTACTACTTAATGTACAATGAATAGTTTTATATTAATACAATGAGAATTAGGAAAATATGGACTTCTAAGATTAGGCTTCATTGCTTGTTGTATATAATACAACTAACAAAAAATATTTGATATTGGTTGTTTTCTCACCTGTCCACATGATATCAATCTCTTGTGACAGTTTAGTGCCAAGTGTGTTGAGATATTCAGAATTGTTGACAGTAGGCACAGCACGAGTTGAACAGTATTGGGTCGGACACAGGAGGAAACGAGGGCAGCCTAAGTGTTGATGTATCTCATTTGTTACTGATACCTAGAATTATATTGATCTTGTGATTTCCTGAGACTGAACTAAATTCCCAAACCTTTTGGTGTTTATATAATGAACAATAAACTATACTAACAATCTTTACATATCTAGCGATTAGCTAAATGGCTCCTTTACCCTAATTATGTTCAATTCAACAATCCCAAAAAATAAATAATAAAAAAGAAAGTCCTTTTGATGAACAGTAGATATATGAAGTTAAATAAAAATCCATACACAAAATGATGGTTTAAAGTGGTTAGTTTTTTGCTATTACAGGGTTTTTAATTTTGTGTCAAAATTTATGTAATATTAATAATCCATATTAAACTCCATTTGAATGAATTTTCATCATAATAAGACTTTATTATATGCAGACAGGATACCTTATTTAAGAGATTTCCTTACTTGGGCATGAGCAAAACTCTGGAATATCTGCTTATCAGCTTCACTCATCTCTGGTTCAATGTCATCAAACAAAAGGGAAAAGCATGTGCACCCAAATTGCGATACCTTTAAATCAATTTGAGTACAGTTATTAACTGTCATAGAAGTTCTTATATTACTATTAGATTGTCAATTTTTTATAATAAATTGTCATTAATTTAATGTAATAGCAATATACATTTATCATAGAGGGAACTATTTTACAATATCATTTTTTGGATACAGTGCAAAATCTATTGTTTCAATGAGAAAGGTACAAAATGGCTAGAGTAAGCTTATAGCTTCATAAAACTTTCATACAAACCTGTTCAAGCTTTCGTTTAAGGGTAGTGATTTCCTTCTGGCTACTGTATGTTATATCCAAACCAGGAGATAATGCATAACAGAAGGTAATCCCTTGAGCCCTTGCCTCGGATATCAGTGATGTTAAGTGTTCTGCCTCTTCCACAGTATAGAGCTCCCTCCAGTAAGCTCTATGTTTGTAATCATCTTTTGGAGCATACACATACATGTCCATACCCCATTTTTTTAGCCTAAAATATACAATAGCATTGCAGTTTATCACAAACAAATATAAATCAATAACTTCCAAGAGAATAAAGGATAATGTCTATTATTATATGAATATGTGTATGTTTTATAACTAATTTATAATCTCCTAAATAGCTAGACACCATTTTTCTAAATATTTTAATGACACAAATAATTAAATTATATTTTAGTATTGAATACATTTTTATCAAGTAAGTTGTTTTAGATACTTATGGTTTATAAGAGGCCGATAGCAATATTTATAAAAAGTACTTTATTTCAATTGACGCAAGAAGAAATTCTAAGACACGACTTTAATAATTGTTCGAAAATCAATAACATGCTTTAGGGGTAACAGAATAATAAATTATGATACATACTTTATGAAGAGATCTTTTCTTTGCTCTGTAGTCCAGGGTCGACCGTAAAAGCCTACAATTGGAATAGGTCATTAGCACCGGCGTTCTAACGCAACATATTATATTATGTATATTTCATTTTACTGCATAATCGCTGGATCTTCTAAAAATAAACATACCTTCAACTACGCCACAAATAAAGTCCTTCCGCTTAAAATCTCCATCGTCAGTTGAATTCTCAGTCATTTTGTTATAGAAATCGAAGAATATATTGAAGGAATCACAGAATACCTAAATCTAAGAAGAGTAACACTTAAGTATATAGTAGTGTAATAATAACAAAAGTTTAAAAAATTACATAAAATTATAATGATAAATCATTAATTAATTCAATAGCTAATTCTAATTTCTAATAATATTAGGAATTGGAAATATTGGGAAAACTCAAAGACCAAAGATGTCACGATTTGTCAAATTCATGATAAACTTGAAACCATAGACATTATACATTTTTTGTTTTCTCACTAACCACAGATATTGATATGTACATATTTTTTTACAGTTCTTGACAACTAGTGTTGCTATCTGCTACATAAAATTTAAATGTCAACATATAAATCTTTAGTTGTCTTCTTGATCTTCCTCATCATAGTTTATATATATAGACTTATTTTTGATATTAGGTAATTAAATGAAAACAGTAAGGTATATGTATTTTATTTATTTAGTTATTTAATTTTGGAATTTAGCAATGAAACATAAATACTTTATTGTACACTCAATTTATAATTAGATACATTAATAGTGGTTGGTATCATACTATATTTTTTATTAATATACAATATTTGTAAAATATGTATGATACTAATTCATTTATTGAATGTATTTTATATAGATCAAAATCTAAAAGCTTATGAATGTTAATTTATTAATACATAAATGATGACTTTTCCGATGTACAGTAAACAAATTACAATGTTGTTTACGTCATTCTTGATAGCATCTTAGTATATTGTAGGTACAGTTATAAACAACCAAGTGTGCTATTCTTAACAAGAAAGAATATGCGATATAAGTGACTAATGACTAGAATGCATTTAATACTTTACACATACTATCTAAAATGAATTATTTACAAGTGAAACTTTATATACAATAAAATCAGATTGAGTAATTTTAAGCTGTACGTAAGTACCTAAGTTAATTCGAACTAGAGTTTTTTTTTTAAATAAATTCTAATTAGTATATTTTAAAAATAACTGCATTTCATGACACAGTTTTCCAAATTTCATGTTACATAATCTTAGTTTTGGTACCAAGTACCTATCTAATTATAACTTATAAAAGAAATGTAAGAAAAATTAAAATATAACCAGAAAAACGAAAAAAGTACGTGCAAAAAAAATGAAAATATAAGTAAGAAATAATGTAATCTCCAATATAGGTAGTAAATAATGTATGTACGGTAAAAATATTCTAAACATAAAAAGATCTTAAGCAATTTTTGTTTTTTTGGTCATATTTAATAAAAGTTTTCTATGATTATATATTGAGATCTTTTTTATTAATAAAATCGTAATTATAATTTGGCATTACTTAATACTGATAATTTAATCGGCTATAATATTTCGACAGTGTCGTGTTTCCACGAAGAGACCAGAAAATATATATCAAAACAGTCTTCGGGTTAGAATTAGAGTCATCGATAAAATTATACTATTCTAAGTAGAGTCAGATCACGTGAAGTGTATTCCTGTGTATCGTAAAATATAGATTTAAGTATCTACACTAATATTATAAAGAGGAAAGATTTCATTGATTTTTGTTTGTTTGTTTGCCTTGAATAGGCTCCGAATCTACTTGACCGATTTGAAAAATTAATTTACTGTTGTGAAGCTACACTATCTCTGGAGAACATAGGCTATGTTATATTTTAAAAAAATTAGGGATCCATACTAAAAGTCCAATAATGTAACCCAAGGTGTAAAAATTATAATAACCGTGAGCGGCGCCGCTGGCAGAAGCTAGTTTATCATAAAGTAGTTGCTGTCATTATTCATCCTTAAAACCTTTTTTAATTTTATTAATTTCATTTTAACAATATAATGATTGTTTTTACCTTTATTAAACATCTATACCATATAAACCGTTTGTAATTAATCAATGAAATTATCAGGCATCATTTTTAATTTTTAAATTTTTTTAAAGAATTTACACATTATAATATATTCCTTTATTATGATATTGTTAATTAAAGTTTTACATAGATTTTAATGGGTTCTCGTTCAAATAATATTTATTTTATGTGCCACAAGTGTTATTTAACTTTCAGATAAAAAATTTTTTTACAGCTTGCAATTTTATGAATTACCGCGTGCCAAGCGCTCTCAAAACATTGCGCGGCTGTGCATCTACGACTTTACTCTCAGGATAATTATTATTAAAAAAAAAAAACAAATAATAAGCACATTAATTAACTATATGATAATATTATTATATTGTAAATTTCATCGATTCATTTCTAACGGTTTATTCAGAATCAAGTTTTTAATCAAAAATACTCAAGATTTTCCTTATAAAGGATGTTGTTTAAATGAAAATATTGAAAAACAGTTTTACTATGTTATAAAAGTACTTAAATCTATATTCTACGATCAAGTGGAAAATGGTAGGTCCACTTGACATGATCTGACTCAGTTGTTAATAAGGTTTGGCATTATTGCCATTAAAGAATGCCAAATGCATTGGCATAATGGCTCTTATTATATGGAGGGTTTAATTACAATATTTAAAAACATGTTAGATTATAAAATGCAACGTGGAACATAAGATTGATATGCCAGAAAATTGATGAATCCATTTTCCTGGTGCGTTAAAAGAAAAAGTTTACAATGAGTTTCCACCGCTTTTAAGATAAAAAATTTACAATATCACATTGTCATTTTTATTTAACTCATAACTAACCCAAAGCTTTTCTTATTTATTACTTCGAACGTCTTTTATAACGACCTCTCACGACGACGATGTTTTGGAATCGTATCACTATATGTTCAGTCTGCATGCATGCATGGTACAACAGTGCATTTGTCAGCCGAGCATACCCCCGGACATATTGCCATGCACCCGCATGTGCCTGTTTAAGTTCCCAGATTGAGAAAATCTGCGAGGAAAAAAACAGTTTTTAATGTTAATATGAATAATCTTCTTTAAACCTATATCTATAAATAATTATAAGTGAAATGTCTGTTTGGAATTGCAGAACGAAGCTTTTCTAACGTATATTTAAAAATATATCTATGCGGCACCTTAAATAAAAACTAAATTTTATTATAATTTGGGAAGATGTGGGCCCGATTTTGAAGGCTCTTTCGCTGGCTTAATATAGTAAATGTTTCATTTTATTTTATTATCATCCTCTATCATATATATTTTTATATCATATATATTTGTCTTTATCTTAACTAAATGCATGAATTTGTTATTTTATTTATCTAAACCTTTAACCGAATTTTGATAAAATTTGGTACAACGATGAAAGAGACGCAAGAAACCGCGATGGAATCACGGCTGTCACAAGGGTATGAATAAAAATATAGGTATAGGCTGACCCCGCAAACGTCGTTTTGCCACATTGTAATTTTATATGCTAGACATTAAAAAAATAAAAAGAAAACATTTTGTCGTAAAATTAAAAAAAAAGAATTAAGGGTGAACTACCCTTATCACTTAGGGGGATGAAAAATAGATGTTGACCGATTCTCAGACCTACTGAATGTGAATATAAAATTTGGTAATAATCGGTAAAGCCGTTTCGGAGGAGTATGGCAACGAAAACTGTGACACGAGAATTTTATATATTAGATTGATTAGGAAAGTATCCCAAGATCTCTTAACAATTGATGAATTCAAAGACATAAAGAGCTAAAATAATTTATTTTCTATTCTTATTGTTACACTACATAAATATATAGAATATTGAATGAAATTCTTACCTAAGTAAACACAACTTGCACTGATAGGGCTTCTCCCCAGAATGAATTCGGAGATGCTTTGTTAACGTTGAACTGTCTGAGAACGCCTTTTTACAAGACCGACACCTGATATACAAATTATAATGTTAGTACCACGAACGAAATGTCACATTTTATTCGAGACTTTATTTGCAAATAAATAGCTGAAGGCGAACATAGCTAAGGCTTTGCTAAGAGGCAATTAAAAAAAACACAACTACTTGTTGACTAAATCCGTCCTTGACCCTTTTATAACTAGTAAATTGTTCCCTGAGTAAAAACGGCTTAAAATATTTTCGAGGTGAAAAGCAGTTTATATTCTTTACACTTCAACCCCTTTAAGTAGTTATTTATAAAGGATATTTCTTTGAGAAGTTTATATTTTCTGACCCTGGCATTTGTTAAAATTGCTGTTAACACAATTAATTAATTATTTATATTTATTATCAATTCTATTCGTTGAACAGTAAGTTATTTAAGAAAATGCTAATCTTACCATCAAATATATCCTTAAAGTTTTACATTAGATAGATCTTAAAAACTACAGATAACTTACTGATAAGGCCGCTCTCCAGAATGTGTCCTCATGTGAGTAGTCACACTGGAGCTTTGGCTAAACCTTCGGTCACAAATGGGACACCTGAAAAAGATCTGATAAATGGAAAACTTATCGAAAAACATATAGAAGGTAGGAACCAAATAGGAATTTGTTTCTTATTTACATTCGAATATTTATTTCTCTGTGTATGATTCTTACGCAATCTATATAAGATGATTTTTCGCCATTGAATTTGTAAAATTATTCTTAGTACTAAGTTTGTTCTATCTATATCATAAATAGGCAAATAATTTCAACACACCTTTATTAGCAACTGACAATACTAAATCTCGGAAGTGATTTATAGCATAGTAGATACTTATGGCGTATCGTAATTAAACTAAGACTACTCTTGTAGTTTGGAATATATGTATAATCTACTACAATTTGGATTTCATCTTATGATGAAGTGTGTGTTTACTTTTTGTGTACTACTAATTGACAAATAGTCATACTAATTGACAAACCACTTTACCTAAAAGGTTTTTGTCCAGTGTGCGTCCTAACGTGCGCGGTGAGATTGGCGGCTTGAGAGAAGCTCTTGTTACAATCTGCGCACCTATAGGGCCGTTCCCCAGAGTGCGTGCGAAGGTGGGTTTTCAGAGTACTCGGCCGTGCATACGTTTTGCCACAGATCCGACAGAGATTGGGTTTTTGTTCATCTTCGTCTGAACCGCTTAAAGCTCCAACCTAATTAAATATAAGTACGAAAATTATAAACTGATGGCAAATCTTTTTTAGTTTGTAGTATTGTACCGGTCTATCAGTAAAGAATTATTAATGTTGGCTAAATATCAATTTGTAATATAAAGCCCTACATACAAACATACTAACGCTTTCTATTTACCAAATTATATATTTGAATGTGAATTAGGTATGTGTATTAGGTATATACAGAAGTATTTGTACCTGGACTTTACCCGAAGAATTGAGACACGAATTATATCCGTATTCTTGTGGATGCATTTGATTCTGATGATTAATTAAATATGCATTTGGCATTTCTTTCTGACTCTCCTGTCCGTATATTTTCGATGGTGACCTTTTCAGAACAGATCCCAAAGTCTTCGGAGTATTAAAACTAGGTTTCTGCTGAAATATATAATTTGGAGTGTTCTTTTGGGGATTTTGGAGTTGTATGGGCTTGAAGGTAGATGAAGCAGTGATTAAAGGATCTGATTGGGTCGGAGGGCGAAAGTCAGCTGTGAAGGAATATGTGGCGGATGGATAGGATGTGGGGATATTTTGTGGTGGAGGGTAGACTACGTTAACAGAAGGCGCTGCTGCATTTTGATTCCATTGGACCTGCGAAAAATAATCTTCTGAAATATACACGTGAAAAACCATTAATTTTTTTAGCTAAATGTAAATAAATACAATTTCATACAACTTTCTTCATACGTGGGTAAATACTCAGTAATGCGATCTCTTATACTGCACTGTACCTGTGAACATAACTGATCCGGCTGACATCCGTGCATAGTCATATTCATGGAAACATTGACGCTCATGGTGGGAAAGATTGGAGCTCCGGCATAGTGCTCGTAGTACGGGTAGCCACTACCACTGTTCACCATCATCTGTATGGGCATCACCACAAACATAGTGCTCCATTAACAATAATTATAGGTATCATCTGCATTAATGATACCTATAATTAATAAGATGGAAGACTAGCATGTCTTAGAGAGATTTTCGATATTTAACTCAGAAATAAATTGATAATAGGTATGTACTGTATAGGAGATAGATAACAATTAACAACATAAAAAAAATATTTGCTCAAAACAATTCTTTTGCTTAAATGTAGTCACCAATTTATTATCTACCTGTATTTTATATTAGGTAGGTATACTGAAGGTAAAAAGTGTGTGAAAAAGCAGTTCATTTCTAAAAATGTTCTCTGTCAAATCTATTGAACATATTGCACTAACTAGTAGGTATATTGAATCCACGAACCTTTTCAAAACTCACATATACCTCCTTAAAGTACTAGATTCTAAAATAAAAGTAGGTTATGTTTCGCGCTAAAGCAGCAGTAGAAAATTACGTGACAAACTAGTTTTTTTAGAAAATATAATTAGGGCTCCGCACAAAATAGTATAAGCTCATATAAATCTGTAGGTTGTATTACT
>JAOSYY010000007.1:3447473-3458804 GCA_025727935.1 Hebomoia glaucippe
CATGTCTTTTAATGCTTCTCTATTAATAACTAAAAATACAAATTCTTGAAATATTTAAAATGAAGTTTCCAATATCAACACAAACCGTCATTATATTTATATAATGACTTTAGTTTATTGGTAAGTATTTTCAGTAAGTTCGTTTTTCTACATCGTGGATATAAACCAAAAGACATTATTTCTTATAATTAACGAATTAAAAACCAAAAAATTGGAGTTCTTTTACATAACACATAGGTAAAATCATACTTTTTGAAAAACAAGACTAGTGTAATTATATGATATCGATTTTTTTAAGAGTAAACATACTGCCGATAGACCGTGACGTCATTCTATAATTAATAGTTATACCCATATTTTATCATCTAAGACATAGTACATTCGCCTTAAGAAAGCTCTTCAACCTGGTCATAAAAAAATTAAGTTGCACCTGGAATATAAAAACATACTTACTTATATCCAGGACACGGCGAGAAAGGAAACAGCGAGGGAAGAGGATCCAGCTCAAGTGAGGGCAGGGAAAAGGAGCCCATATCCTCCGACGGCCAGCCTTGGTCGTTCACATCTCCAAGATTGACATCACACGGAGCGATCGATTCGCTTAGTGCGTTTAATTCCTCGCCATTTTCCTGACAGCAATTTTCGTTCTCCTGCTAATAAATATTTTTAATCTCTTTACGAAATATTAAAAATATCGTACTTTCAGAAATAGACAGAGTCGAGTGATAATTTCCAAAGACTTTAAAAAAGCATATTGTTATAATTATAATTAAGTTTGTTGGTAAGAATCCGAAGCCTTCACTTTTACTATTTCACTGAACTCGTGATGGTTAAAAGTACAGCACTAAAATGAACTAGGTATTATATAAACTGTATATAATATCTGCTTCTGGTACATATATCCTGAATAGATTTTATTTTTTGGTCAAAGCACTATTACGATATACCTACATCTATCTACATAATTATATCGACTCTATCTCTGTCAGTTTCACGAATCGAAATTTTCATACGATAAGTCTCGAAATGCATACTTTTAAATTTTGGAAACATAATAAAACAAACTTCAAAACGGGCACCGCTTTTTAAACCTTCTTGACCTGGTGTATATCGGCCAATTATATTTTATTATTCTTGTTATGCAATTTATATTACTTTAATAGTACAATACATATCACAACAACGTGCAACGCTGTGTGTGGTGTAGAGTGAGAAGAAAAGTACAATAATATGTAGTATTCCTCAATACACATGTTCACGGGGATCTCACTAGCATTCATTTCATTCTCTGTGTGTAGGTCAGTGTACTAATAAAATGTACAAAAATATTTCGCAAGTGCAAATACTTTTGCAAGAGTTATAGCTATCAGTTGTGACTTCAAATCATAGGTTCACCACGACGCCTATATAACCTCCTAATCGTTGCTGGAGCTTTTTGTGGTAGCGGTAGCGGGTCCAAAGGCAAATAATTATTTTTATAGACTGTGGTTATTAATATACTTATAAAAATATCGTATTTAACTATTATTTAAAAGCGCGCGTTCGATATTTTTATTGTAAAAGTTTCCTATTTCATAAGCGTGTGGTTAACTATGTTTTAAAACAATTTTCATTTATTTAAGCATAAAACGGTAAAAAGTAATAAGGTAATGTAATGTAATGTTTTTACTCAGTACCTTTATAACGTTTACTATAAAATCTAATTAGTATCTGTACGTAACTATATATACGCTTTTAGGATAACTATATTTCCCAAACGATAAATACAATTGCATGATGGTATCTATTAATTTTTATTCTTATCAATATAATTATATTATTTATAATTAAAATAATTTAATATAAAAATGCAATCAAATTATTCAAATAAATCTTTGAGCTTCATTTTAATCTTCTAAATTGTGGTATTAAAATCAAACTTTATACGTACGTAAATAGGTATACATATACGTATATGCAGTTTGACTGATAATGAGAAAATTTGGTACCGATTTATTGATGGAACCAACAGGTGCTTACAATTTGATCTGTTGTAAGATAACACAGCAGTGGATCCTCAAGTAATATATACTGGGAGTCTTGTTTTATATATTTTTCGCAATCTTAGTTGTTTTCTCTAAATGTAATCCTTTATAACAATGTTCCCTACGTCATTGGGCGTTAAAACAACAAATTGTTCTTTTGACTGTTTTAATGGCCGCTACAAGCTTATGATAGACAAGTACGATGCGCTAACCACTATGATCTATTTTTCGTATGAATATTTGTATATCCATAAAATAGTTTTAGACAAACCTGGCAACACTGTTCGGAGAGGTCCCCGAGCTGGTCGCAGGAGCACGGCTGCAGCGGATCGCAGCAAAGCGATCGGCAGCACTCGCCAAACTGAGGGTTGTTGGGAACGTAGCAGTCCATGGCTCCGCCTTGCGCAGCTTTGGGGCGGGTCAGATCCCTTTCCGCCGCTTGTAGTCACGCGTTGGCATGGCTAACGTGAAACAGATATCGTTTAGAGAATTCATCTTAGATGCTGTTTATTTTTTTAATTTATAAACATTTTTTCTAACAGACATTGACAACTGAACACGAGCACCTTTAATCATAGCTACCTCAACCACATGACTTAAGTACAAACGAGTGTGTAACATCAACCAATTTATTTTATTGCAAGCATTTGGAAATCCAATAACACCGTAAGTAGGCAAAACACAGTTAACACTTTAATATCTTTTAATCTTATTTCAAAGTATAACCAGAATTTTGACTGAATCTGAAATATTTAATGAAATTATAACTATCTTAATTATATAAATTCCAACATTATTGCAGATTTAAAATTTACTTGTCTTATTTCAAATGTCTTAGCTACAAACTGAAGTTTATTATCGGTACAATTTACACAAGTATTAAATGGGAAATGAACTTAGTAAAAGAATACAATCCGTCTTATTACCACAATATCGCGTTTTCGTAAAGTTTGAATATCCATACGCCGCAAGGTAATGTATTGTAATACATATATGTAACAAAATTGTCAAACTAAGCGATAATGTATAATTATCATTAATTTAATTTGATAGGTACATAATCCCAACAGTCAGTTACGGTTTAACTGTTAACTACCAGTTGCGTTTCTTATACAATAACTACTGTACAAGAAACGTAATCGATCGAATCGGAGTGATATTTAAACATACAAATACTAATTTGATGATCGACACCATTGGAAAGAATTGTATAATTTTTATATTCTTATATTTTAAATGAAGGTACGTCACCTTATCGTAAATGCCAACAAGTGTTAAAGGTTTAATTCAATGAAATGAACATATGGAGCAAACAACATATGAATATTAACTTCCTTTACCAAGGTAGATTTAAATGTCGGCCTGCCAAATATAAATATTGCATAATAAAAAGTGGTAACTAGTACCTTTTAATTAGAAAATAATAACAAAATGCCCCGTCTCATATTGCATAGATATAAGATTAAACGGTTTGATGGTTTATAAGAACAAGCTCAACATATGGGAAAGATATATATATACTCGTACATGTAATTATGCAACCACGAAAAATAATAAGAACTTTTTTTATAGATCTACAGTAAAAGAAATATCAACATAGAAAGCAAGCGATTGTACGATGCCCTATTTAAAGCATTATTATATTATTGCCTATCTATCTTAATAATAATTATTGCCTACATAACTCGGTGTTTCTTGCATGTTTTCTACACTTACACTTTAACCACATCAAACTTGGATTTTTTTCTGCAATATTCTGAAAGTGAAAACTGATATTATCACTGCGCTTTTTAATGGTCACGAAGAAAACTCCTAGGTTTTTTGCAAGTTCTACCTACTAGTGGACACTATAAGTAGTTTTTTGAGAGAAAACGATCATAGGTGAATATGATACCTGTTGAATATAAAATGTCCCGACGCGGTGAGACATGAAGCCTTCAAAGGAGAGTTCAAGGCTATGAGTAAGAACTGACAGCCTCACGGTTTCATTCGCGTATTTGCGCCTACAATATTTAGGGATATTAGAGATTATTAGAAAAAAAATCTACTCACTGGGTCCCTATAAAATTAATTATGTTTTTGTATTAAATCTATACAAATTATTATCTATACAATTAAATCTATTTGTAGTAAAGGAAATTAGTGTCGACATCCTTTTTCGATAACGCCAGAGCCTTAGCGCCTTTATGGTAAGGGTAGACTTTTTCAACTATTCCAAGCAATATGTATTGATAGCCGGTGAAACTGGAATCCGACAGTGATCTTACGAAATAAAAAGTACTTTAATCGGACAAATATAGATAAATATTCCCTCGTTTATTTTCTGTTAGCAGTTAGCCCGGCTTCGGGTCGGTGCGCCTATATATTTATGTGTGTGTATGTTTCATTAAAATATTGTTTAGGAGGTTTTATTTTTTATGTCTCTTGTGTATGTTGCGTTCCACTGAAATACGCGTCTGAAATATTGTATACAATGATATTTATTTTTCTAATTGAAAGGGTTTTTAAATGTACTATAGATATTTCTATTCCTATTAATATAGATTGATTAAACTTTTAATTTAATATCGTTCAAAACATTAGTTTTGCAACTACAGTAAATATTTAATTCACATTTCACATATGTGCCTGCTAAAGTAGTGTGGACGCATCATATACCTATCCTTAAGAATATTTTTAGAAAAACCATCACGGTTTTTTTAAAAATAACCTTTATTATTATTAATTGAAAATGATGTGAAAATCCTACTTTGATAAATAATGAGCGTTTTTTAAAATACAAACCTACAATTTTGCCTACGCTAGGACCTTGTTATCTACACTATTTAAATCCATATCTTTAGTCCATATTAGCCGCTAGCTGATTTTCGATATCTGTCGAGGACATAACACGTGATGCAGTAATCTATTAATTACTAAGAAAATGTACGTTATATAATTATTGTCTTATAACCAAAGTGTTGAACAGATTTCATTTAATTAGGACATTTAAAAGGAATAAATATTGTATAGACAATGGTTTTTTACGTAAACAAAGACGCAGGCAACAGTTGGGCATAAATGGGAGATACAATTACATTGTACAATGTATTGAGTTTAGTTCTACGCCGTAGCAAATATTGTAGTTGCCAGTTCTAATCGCTAAAGGTTTATTGAATTAGGATTTGTAACAAACTAACTAAGATCAAATTTGTCTTGTCACTAACAAAATATTTATATATATGTAGAGATTATCCAACTTACTACATTTGAGTTTTGATACGTTATCGTATTCATGAAAACTTAAAATTTTTACAATTATCATGTGACTTTTTGATCAAATTTTATATTAATAGATAATAGATTCTCTCAATGTTCACAAAATTATCATTTTTTCTATTATCAAAGTCTTTGTTGGTTTTAAATTATCTTCTTTTAATTATCTTTTTAAATAATTGTAATGAACTATACTTAAAAGACTATTATATATTATATTATACTATACTTATAAGATATATTGCAAAAAAATGTCTTTATATACGCATCTGCCGGGTTAATAGTTTATTTAGTATCCGACGTAAAATAAATTTAAAAAAAGAAAATATAATGTTGAGAATTTATATTAACAACAAGAATTAAAAAATGTATAGAAGCTTTAAGAAAAAATCCAAAGGATTTTTTATATGGTTGGTTCCGCGTTTTAATGCCTATCGCGAAAATTCTTCAAACTTATTTTGTGTTTTGCTTATATAAAACCGCCCTCAAAAGAATAAAGGCATTGTTTTAAAAAGTTTTTGAAATATTCAGTTGAATTCAAATTAAAATGTAAACGTTAACTTTCTTGTCCATTTGTGTAGTGAAATAATGGATAAAGGTCTTATTACCCAAAAATATAATAGGTATATTTTACTATGTAGGTGAAATATTATATATATTTCCAAATAATTTACTATGTCATGCAAATTTAAAACAAAACTCAGTGTTTATTAATCAGTGGACATTATCCTTTTTTATTCAAACAACTGGCAACAAAGAAAATCACAAGCAAATAAAAAATATAGTGTCATATCGCAGTCAAAAAGTAGATGTGACCTTTTTGTCAATGCGCAAGCATCGATCGTGCTGGCACTTTTTAGATTGAAATTAATGTCGTATAGAAATACATGTATGAAAACAATTCATACAAACCTTACAAAATTAATCCATGACAATCCAAAAACATCACAATTATTAAAACACATCACAAAATCACTCACACTAAACATCCACTAATACTAATTAAATTATAGGTATCGCAAGCATGCGCCATGGCAACTAAAGGTATTTAAAAAAAATCAATTTGTCAAGAGACGTTCCCTTACTGGCTAGTGTTTGTGACTAAATGGCTATCTTCCAAGTTCGCTAAGTGTTCACCCGCCCCTGCAGTAATTGGTTGTTTGTATCAACCCCTCTGAAAAAAAACCATGACATATTGTGCGCGGGAAAGTGGCTGTCAACGGAGTATCGGGTTAACATGGCGGTCAGCGGAAGCTTTGTTTTTGTGGTGAGAACAATTTAGCGATCGGTATTTAGATAACTAATGAAGTAATTAATTTAACGCTTTGAGTTTCGTGTCAAATATTGTTGCAGCTTTTCCCTGTATTTATATATATAAATGTTCTTTCTAATTGGTTTATTCCAATTCTAATGAGAATGTTTCATAAGGTTTGTAATACTTTCAGTTTTGTCGACACTAGATTCTTCTAAAAGGCATTTCTATATTATATTTTCCGTTCAACTCATGAATTTTCTTCCTACTCTGAAGATATCAGAAGTATACAAACTAAATCGCTTGATTTGCATTAGTTATTTTATCACAAATCATCCTATTCAAAGGTTCGTTTTAAATGATATCCAGTATTTTAGTTATTGTAGAGCCTTTAACATCTAAGTATTAATGTCTTTAAAAAGTTATTATTGTAGGTATGATCAAAGTATGTGCCGTATTCATATGAATAAAGACGATAAAGATCAAATATGTTATACTACATCACCAGTGTATTAAGCAAATCGATTAGTGAGCATGACTTTTGATGAGAGTAGAAGAAGCGACAGGAGTGTGTAACGATTGTAGCAAGTAACGAGGTATAGTATCTGCCTACTCCTTCAGGATAGAGCCGGTACATGGTTGAATAATATTAATGTTTTTAATTTATACTTTAACAAACTTAGGAGTGCAAATATCACCTTAAGTGATTTCGATAGTATATCAATTAACACGGTACAAAATATCGATTTCGTATTTAGTCTGATAGGACCACCCAGTGCGAGGCAGTCGGCCGCACTAATACCTGTCACATCTTACCATATGGCTTATACGATATACTAATAGATACATATACTCAATCTTTTATAGAACTCTGTCTTAAACTCTGTAACTCCAACTTCGAAACAACAGCGATCTAAACAATCGATTATCCACTTCAGTTATACTTATGAATGCACTGAAATTTTTTAAGTTACATGTTGTTGGCTTTTTTGTAAAATCTTCTATAAAATATATTAAACATAGTTCATATTTAATTAAATTATATCATTCTTCACGTTGACTGCTTGAAAACATAAAAAAGTAAGAATCAATTTTAAAAATTGAAAATTCTTTCTGCTTCATATTTTAAGGAAGCCTGTGAACGGATGCTCGAGGTTGACAAAAACAATTCATTTTCGTGTGAAAATTATTTTTTACGATTAATATCCTTGATATTGTGCACATAGCTTTGCTTAATCGATTCATGGCTTTGTTGTCATCGATGTAGAGTCTCAATTTTTCTGCGAGGGCTTAGTTGACTTGGTCGAAAGTAAGTCCGTGTGAATTTAGTAATGTGTGAGCCTCTGGCGTGCCTCGCGACTACTCAGTTCAGTGAGCAGAAAAGCCTGCTTCTTTCGCTTTGAGGTGGTCCATACCTCACACGAAGCCAAGTACTGAAACAATGCAAATTACATTAGAATTAAAGGATTAAATAATACGAATTTTAAATATTTATTTATAAAATGATCAGCAAGTTATCGACAATTGCGTTTGTGTATGATTGTAGAATATCTATGATATTAAGAATTTCTTAAAATGGTAGCACAAAATTTTTATTCCATTTATAAAATATTAACTAACAGTCAATTATTTTAATAACCAGATTATACAAAAAATTAAGAAGGAAGTAATCGCTATGACAGTGGTGTCATCCAGTTAACTTTAATTTGGGAAGTACCTGTAGCAAAATAAATAATAATTTGGTGAGGTTTAGAAATAAAACAATTGTTTTAAAAAATAAAGAGACAATGATTCATAGATAAATCTTTAACGCTTCTCAACATCAGTTTTTAAAAAATATCGGTAAAATGTTTTTCCCCTTTATATTTTGAACAATATTCGAATATATTATATAATGTTCAAAAGTTGAAAACCTACAAATATTCTCACACACGTTTACTTTTTCATAAATTGGGAGTTGGGTAAAGATATACTAATATAAAAAATATTTTTAATTATTATTATTACAATAGACTCGATACAAGTTTAAAAATAACTGACTTATGGTCGTGACGTCAAACCGATATCGACCTTCCGTCTTCACCTGTCGTTCGGAAACGGAAGGCTCAAGTAACGTACTGTGTCCGGTGAAATTCGATCTTGAATGAGCTACGTAAGGATTAGACGGGGTGGGAATTTCGACTGAACGAACGATTGCTTTTATGAAATACGTAGGTACTTTAAACTTAAAAAATTCTAATCGGATTTACACACAATCATTTATTCCGAAATATCTCATGTTTAACAGCAAGATAAACAAAATGGTTCACCTTAAATATAAATTACATTTTACATTTACGACAGCATTACTCGATAACGCCTAGAAAATTTTTAATGATTACTTTTATTGTGTTCATAATTTATATTAGTTTTTACATGAGATAATCTTATTATTATTTTGTTATCGTCGTACATAAAGTAAGTATAGTTTTTCAAAGTGAATGCGTCAATGTACCAAGGCGAGTGTCTCTACATAAGTTTAAATTTTCACATGTTAGATTCGATCTAAACCCCACTTAATTGCACCAACGACTTTTTTAAAAATTAAGCCGTAAGCAAATGTGAGGGAGATACAACTAGCAACAATTCTATGTCCACCTGTGTTTGCCCGTCGGCAAGTGACTCTCAATGAACAAATTAAATAAGCAGGTATCATCTTTTATTCATAGTTGGCTGAGGGGAGTTGTGTTTATTTTAACGCTTCGGGTATTCTTTTTACGTTTAAGTGTGTTAATAAAATTATTGTAAATATATTTCGTTATATAACAAAATAAAAATAATTAACAATTCTCCTGTTCGTTAATTTAATTGTTGTTCAAGTAGGTCTCGGATAAGAGGTTGCAGTTAGAAGACAAAATCCAAATTTCACACTTAAAAGTATTTCTATTCGAAAGTGATCTTTTATGAATGAAGTAGTATAAACCAGTGCAAAACCATTATCAATTTATATTAAATTATTATATATATAATAAAAATAATACAGAACCTAACATTTAAACAAGTACTTAGGTTTTTTACTATTAAATAACTATTATTATACAATTGTATATATTAACAATAAAAGTAATGTAAGTTAGTACTTACGGTATCTAACATTCTATTAAGCTGATTGATTCGTTGTTCTCATTAACGTATTCCAGTAGTTTAAAGGTCGAGCACATTTCAAAATCTAAGCTCTACTAATTCGACGAACATAGTAATAAATTATTCCCATAGAAAAGAATAACATTACAACCACCGTAAAATGATACGCCTCAATCGGAAATGTAAATAAAAGATAATGTGTGTAATTCAATATTATATTGCGGATTCATCACTTATCTCTGCGATTCTTAGTCATTGATTTACATTTAATCGTTTGAGGGAAGACGCGTGCCAGGCACGCGCCTAGACAGATTGCAGCCATATTATAATTTAACTTTTTTTTTTAATAATTACTGGATTATGTCACTTGTTACGACTATAACTAGTATTATCTGTGGTTATCACACACCTAATTATTATTTTTAGAGTTTTATTATCCTTTAAGTAGGTGTCCGAAAAATACATGTGCTTAATAATATTATTCAAGGAAAATTTCGTTAGCACATAATGGAGATTCATAGTTTCTAAAATATCTACATAATAATTAGGGATGTTTTAAAAAATTGAATAAATTCGTTTTGTGAAAAATTACACATTTAATTTTGCCATTCTATCCTTGGCGTAAAAAATAGTGGTACTATAACTTTGACGCGTTTGTCAGTGTGTTATTCTGTGGCATCAGAGTTCTACTTAAACGGGGCGGTTTTGATGCGGTTTTTTTGTTTGAAATCTGACAATATCCATACAGATCTTAAGTAAATTGTTTGAGTCAGGGCTTACCCAAAATCTAAATTTTTACTTTAAACTTTATACTTGATTACCATAGAGATATCATTTAGAGTTAGTTGACTATATACGTAGGTACATCCCCCAAGAAATTATCTAAAATATAAAAATTGTAACAAAAGCCGTCTCTTATGTAATAGATGGCCATGCGTCATCTATTTAGTGTTGTACCTATTCTTGTTACAGAGTTATTAAAAAAATACTCACACTACGACCTTAAAGCTTACAAAGCTCGCTTTCAGAAGCGATCACAATATCAATGCTTTTAATTTACCGAGCGAAGCCCCAGAATGCGGAAACCTTGTAAGTTACAAATCGATTTCAGTGCTTTATGTTGAACTTTGTTGCATAAAAGCCGGTGAACCGACACAAAGAAAATGATGATTAACCATGACCACTATTACAGATTCTACTCGACTATCGAGGAAGATCATGATATAACAACATAAATTAAGTTTATGTACTTTCAATGTTATGTATTTACAATGTTATATGTATCTTTATTTAAAATACATATAGTCAGGTTAGGTATGTTAAGGTGTATTATAACCCTTCACGATCTTTCCATCAATAACTAAAATATCGTGACCCAGGCAGGGTTTCAATAATTATAATTTAATTATTATCTCTATTTATTTAATATTCGAAATTTTACTAGACGTACGAATAGAGTAATTCAAGAAATTTGGAAATATATCTAAGTTGTACAAGTACGTTACACGGTTATTGGAATTGAACCCTTCTGTTAAGGGAAATGTTATTATGCTAGACTAACAAACCAGTGAGAATACTTTCATAGTATACCTACTTAAAAAATACTAGCTGACCCCGCAAACGTCGTTTTGCCACATAATAATAGGGGTTGACTGTAGAGGGGTGACAATTGGGGGT
>JAOSYY010000007.1:3458904-3477325 GCA_025727935.1 Hebomoia glaucippe
ACTTTATTATTATAACTTTTTTAATTACAAATTTTGCAATATTATTAATAATTAATTATTGACTCTTTTCCCCACCATCCACGAGGTAGAGTCTAGAGGCGCGTTTTTTTGTAACTTTTCAATGGACTATATATACGGTAACAGAAACACAATTTATTAAAACGTCTGTCTGATTATTTCGGCTAATCTCAGGAACGATCGGACCGATTTTGACGCGAATCTTAATAGAACTGACTCATGTTACGGCTCACAATATTTTATTTTTATTTCATATATAAAATTAACGCGAGTAAAATCGCGAGACCGTGTTATATGTAATGACGCGATAGTGTCAGTAGTGGTCAGTAAGTGGATGATCATGCGACAGCGCGTGTTTTCTGGAAGATAGTGATTCTAACCTTGATACTTTAACGTGTGTCCGTTCTTCGCCATAGGGCCCCTTTCGTGCGAGGCCGAAGTCTCCAATCTTGGGCATGGAGCACTGGTCCAATAATATATTAGCTGGTTTTATATCTCCATGGATCAGTGGTGTTCCAGCCATAGTGTGAAGGTATAAAAGACCCCTAAAAATATAAGTAACACTTAGTATAGTTAGTAGAAAGGTCGCGATGTGCTGTAATGCACGTTATAAATAAAAACCGCGAGAAGGGAACAGCATTCAATTAGTAATATAATAAAAAATTATAAATATCAAATGCGCTTTACGCTTATTTATAAGAAAAAATAATATTACAATTTTACTATTTTAACTTAAAAAAAACTCTCGATATAAAACTTCCTGACTAAATCTTTAGTTATTGCTTGCTTCATTATCATTGTTATTTATAATCAATTTGAGTAGACGCTCATCACTGTGAATTAAATATATTTATATTACGGTAATAATTTTTTTTTCGCACCTGGCAACCCCGTGCGCAATTCTATATCTCTGCCCCCAGCTGAGAGGACGATGTTGTGTTTTCCCTCTTAATCTTTGTTCTAAAGAACCACCCGCCATCAATTGATACACTAAACATGCTTCTGGACCTGAAATTTGAGTAATAAAATTGATATTCAGAGCCATCTCGAGGCGAGTTTCAACAACTTAAATAGCGTAAATTTTTTTATAAACAATATAAATATATATAATATAACAATATGTAATAATGCTTTGTGACTAACGACATCCAAAAAGTCAGTAATTAAGAATAATAAATTTACCGACCTTTTAATATGGTATAATTAACTAAGTTAAGCAAAAGAATACAGTACCAAAATGATATTTTTATGAACCTACCTCCTAAACTATAACCATACAATGGTAAAATGTTATCATGTCGGTACTGATTGAGGCACATTTCCCTGATCAATTCTCTGTTCTTATCATCATTGTCTTTTAACCGCTTCACAGCCACAGGAAGAAGTTTCCATTCACCTAAAAAAATAATGTTACTAATATATATAGAGTGTTTGAAGACTACTCCCGAAGACGAAAACGGGTAATAGTAGTTATGACACCTTTGATGATGGTACGGAAAAAAATCGATCCTGACTATAAAAATGTAATATTTAAAAAATTTTTTTTTAGAGTTATTTAAGCTCAATCATTTTTGTACAGCTAAATGACATGATAACTTCACAAAACTGTCATCAAAGGTGTCATAACTACTATCACGGGATTTGTCCAAAAACACCCTGTATACTAATACAATTTACTATCACAAACAGTATGGAGCTATTTTCATTCATAATATTTAAAGTAGATACAATATTACTGAAGATTTATATATAACGTTGCATATTATGTAAAAGAAAACAATACTATTGTTTAGGTAACTATGGATTTATAGAATGTCTTTGAGGAGTCACCATGATTCATTTTCAATATAATGAATACCTACTTAGTGGTTAGTAAATTGGGTTATTAAAACCATTAAGAGCACAGGCAGACACATCATCTTTATAGCTATAATCTTTTTGCGTCTAGGGCTATTATTTTATACTATGTTCTTTATGATATCGAAATGTACTTTGAATTTCTTACATATTACAAAATTAATTTGCAATCGAGAAAGTGACGTGTGTGTTTTACGTTCAACAAATATACAACTTTAGAAATAAATTAAATACTCTTAGCAATAAGGTATGCAATACCTTTAAAAACTTGTCCAAATCCGCCTCTGCCTAGCAAATTTGATTCATTCCAGTCATTAGTGGCAGCTTTTAAATCTTCGTAACTTAACATCGGAATAGCCGATATACTCTTAAGGAATTCTTCACCTAGTACTGGTCCTTGTCCTTGCACTGTAGAACTGTTCTGAAAATTAGTAATTTATACAACTTTTTGAAGAACCCAATTAGCATAATAAATTGATTAACGGTAATATTTTTTTGATGTCGGTAACTGCTTATAAAATATCTAAAGATGAGTAGCGAAAGTGTAGTATAAAAACGATCTGTTCAACAAGGTACAGAAAATAATTCTATTAGTTTCTTACCTTTGTTGAATCTGTATTAGAATCTGTAGATTGCTGATATGGTGAATTTACCTCTACGACACGGCTTGGAGTCGGTAACTGCCCTTGCTGAAATTAAAAAAGAAATATACAAAAAAGGTTTTATAAATGTTAACTAGAAGTAATGACAGATATACCAATTCATTTCCAAGAATTCTTTGCGAAATACTCAAGATACATTATGTAAAAAAATAAAATGTGGATAGGAACCAGATGAAAATTTTTGTCTCGCTAATATTTTTTAGAAAATAAAAATAATTTGTTTAATTCAATAAAAATACCTTTTCCATAAGCATAACAGGCAGCGGCAGGGATGATTCGCTGCCTTCAATTTTATGTGTCTGTTTGTTTGCATTTACTGAAATACATAATACCCATGAAAATGAACACTTATTCCACGCAAGAACAATGTTTCTGTAGTATAATATTCTTAAAATACATTAGCGTCTTTAAGGGTTATGCGAATCAAGGTTAGGGATACCGGTGAGAGTTCTTCTTTTTTTATAAAATTAGATGTCATAACGAAAAGTTTAATAGTAGTAAACATCTATATACGAAATAAATCAGTAGAAAGCGCGTGTCTGTTTAACATTTAATAAATAGTATATCCAAAAATGAAGATGATGATAAAACAAAAAAGTGTTTCTTAACTTTTTGTATGTCTTATACTCAATTTTGTCTGACCATATAGTTTCATATTCAATTAAATCTGATGTTAAGAAAAAGTCAGCATTTAAAGATATTTTCTCTTTTTCTTCTTCTACTACATAATAAATAATTAGAAACCATTTGTATATTTAATGAACTCTTCACAAAAATAATAAGATTGATAAAACCAACATGAACGCGAGCAACACCGCAGGCAATGTATAGCAGTTCATAAACTATGACTACACCAAATATGTACCACACTTCTTGGTAAAGACAAAATTTCAAGTGAATCAAATATTCATGCAACAGGAAAATGTTTACTTAGTAATTCAATGCCTTTATCTACAAACTCTGCATATCCTTAAAGAATTAAGATTTATTATATGCATCATTATGTTTTTAGTTTTACAAAAGTTAAAAGTGAAGTTTGTTTCATTTTCAAAAAGAAAAATAAGGTTACAGGTTTTATTATCTTGGATTAAGATTAATTATAAATAGTCAGAAATGTAGCATAGTTTGCCAAATGGCAATTTATAAAATACTATTGTTCTTTAACTCTAGTCTTCTAAAAAGTATGTTATACTTACCATCTAAAAGGCTTCTATCCCTTATACTGTTACTATCATGTTTATTCAGTAATCTATGAAATCTGCCATCTACTACAGGCACCAGACACCTCAATGCTGGTATATGTTTCATTCGATATAGCAATATAAATAGTTCTTCTACTCTGTGATTTAATTGACCCCATCTTGTAAATAGTTGATTAGTTGGTGAAGAAGCTTGTCTCTTTGCAATTTGTTCTATTTCCTTAATTTTAAGAAAATATTAAAGTGGATTAATTGTAACTTTTCAGACTTTTGTTCGTTTTGACTTTTTTGATCAATAGAAATTACTACTTGAGATTTTATTTTTTTTTAAATATTTTCATGACTTTGAACAAATGTGATTTTAGTATATTTCAATTGGGATAGTTTGTAATGAATTTCTTTTTATGTTAGTTAATTCTGAATAATTAATTACTTTTATGGTTTCAATTGCACAAATATAGTCATACTTAACCAGTTTATAAAATGAAAATGTAGAGTGTCTCTTGGCAACAAGACCATGTAGTCGGGCTATATCTTTGTGAAAAACTCCCAGTAAAAAACGGTCAGGACCAGTTCATTGAATAGAAAATTATTATTTTTTAACAAATAAGTTCTATTAAAGGCATGTTGACCACAACCAAAACAAAATTAACAATTTAGTTTTTAATTACTCATTGATGTTTTAGATACTCTACTGAAATTCTAAAGGTTTATAAAGGCAGACAAACTCGAATTCGCCTTTCTATTTTAAATAGGTAACTGAAGTTTCTTTATTAAACGCAAATATGACATAATAAGGAAAAACGTAAAGAGTCACGCAAAAAGTCAGGTATCCAACACTTAAAGAGAGCGGCTTGGTAATCCCAAGGAATAAAATATCTCTCGGAAAAACCCAAATTTTATTAAACTTACATTCACTTCAAAAGCTGAATACTTCATATACACCCCGGCTAGTTCCTTCCAATCATCATCATTGTCCAATAATCTACACAGTTCCTTATTAATAGCAAAAGGCAATTCGTAAATGTACATTTTGCGATTTTATTTACAAACAAAGCATAAAACAAACCTTTCCTTAGCAAACATAGAAAATGACTACATTTTTGACAGTTGTTTTATAAAAAGTATAACGCAAATGTCATTTTTAGTTAATTGTCAAGACAATTGATGTTAGTTGTCAAAATAACATCTATTTGCCATGAGTAAAAAGTGTTAATCGTTTTTTAAATTAAAAAATTATATTGGTATGTGACATAATAATGGTGTTTTTCAAACTATACTTGCACAACAGTTCTATTACTTCTTTAAAGGGAAACTAATGCTACCTTATCAACAAAGTTCGTAATTAAGTAATTTGAAAATTTATATCAATTCGTCCCTTTTTAAATAGACTATACATCTTATTAATATAAAATTGTACTTTCTTAGAAAATAATACACAATTAAAACTATTCATATACAAGAGTAGTTTTCGTCGATTTGGAAGATAAATTACATCCTCAATGATTTATAAAATAAGATCTAGAGAGAAGAATTTTAAACTTGGCTCTTTATATATTTATTTTACTAATTTAATGTTTCATATTTTAAAATAACGTAAATATAAATAAAAGTATATTTTACTAAATAGTCTTTTTAATGTGGTATTTATATTTAAAACATGATCTCCTTAAATTCGGGAATATAATCAAGATCGAGCCTCCTCGTTGCAGTAAGGCGTTTGAACCACAATGCTGACAATCTAGCTATTCTCTTACGATTTTCATCTTCATAATCTACTTCAAATAGTCCAAATTTGAGCCTGAAAACAACTTAATATTATTTTCTTTGCTTAATATTATAATTTGATCAATTATACCAAAACCTGGAGTTTTCTTGCCTAGATTGTAATGTTTCAGGAATAAAAATTATACATCTTAATAATGTACCATCATTCAATCCAATGGAATAAAATATAAATAAGATTGAAGAAACTCTTTTAAATAAATTACCTCAAGTAATAAGTTTTGAATAAGGAAAAAGGATTTATTTTGAGGAAATAGTAAGATTAATGTTATGAACATAATCAAGAGAACATAAGAGCATAAATTATGTTATCTCAAAAATGCATACAAATGCTAATAAAATGACTCAACTACTTTCACGCATTTTTACCCATTTTATGCGGCAAACTACATTTGTTCTTAACATTAAAGCATCTATTATCTGTCAGTGAATTATTTCAAAATCGGTCCAATCGTCTAAGAGATTTGTCGGAACATAGAGACGGTTAAAAAAATGTATAGTACACATTATACAAACTTTAATCCAGAACTCCACTCAAAGTTATCCATCAAACTCCAGGCTGTGTATCTTGTAACATGGCATCCGTCAATTGCTATAGCGTCCAATATGGAATTGAGATATTGCCTGTAGTACCTTATTCTATTAATATCATCTAAGCCTCCGAACGTGTTAAAACCATTTTCAAATATCATTATTTCGGGATTGTTGCAATATTTCTTAACCTAATTTAATGCTTTTCTTATTCCGTCGGGTACGATCTGTAATTTTTTTTAAATATTATATTACTTATTACAAATGTATGCTTTACAAAGTGTTTTGTTTATTTGTATTGAATAACAAATATTTATTGCAAACGTATACATTCTTTGCTAGCTATTTTTACGTAGGTGTATATAAATTGTTATTTAGGTGAGAAATAAACTCATGTCTTTTTAAATAGTTTACGGAATTGATATAAATGTTTTCAGTATTCAGTTTATTTAATATGTAAATTAGTAGATCAGGTGCTGCTATTATCTAATAACAAATATGGTTTTTCTTACCTTGCATTGGGCCGTGGCACCTTGTTCAAAATTCGTATTTATCATAACAGCCCCGATATCATCATCGTGTGATGGAACAACAACAGGCTTATAATTAACCCTCGTATAAAAATTTGTTGAATAATGATTGAAACCGAAGAAATCACTGGTCCCTGTGTATAATAAAATAGAAAACTAAATTATATCTTTAACAATTTTTTAGCTCACGTTTAATTAATAATTTAATAGATTGCCAGTTTGTTGGTTTGTTTTCTGGCCTAAAGCGAGTAACAATGTATCTTGTTAACGAGATAGAACAGACATTGGCGGCAATTGCAATCTTTTTACACTTTAAAAACTCCAAGAATTTATAATAATGCAATTATGTATAATTGGTAAAATGTAAGTAAACTTAACATATTCACAACCATTGTCCAATTTCAAACACATTTTCTTAAGGACTAGCAGCGTCTTCCGTGAAAATTTTATGCATATGTGACAATGGCAATGAAATAAAGTTGTCTAACTTCCTTGCTATAAACAGTTACACTAGTATCACCAGTGAAATTATAAACTTAATCGGTTCAGACGTTTCAGATTTTAGTCGTAACAAACAGACAAAAATATTATGAATTGTTATTTCGTGACAAGTATTACGTATATATTCACATGCATTCGGATAAATATTCTTTTGATATTACCAGCAGTACAGTTTACAAAATAATTAATGACCTTTGGCATATTCTATTTCTTCTGGCTTAAAATCTGGTAGCCTGCTTCTTGGGTAACCCTGCTCAGCACTTTTCGTGGCAACTCTTCGTTTGACTCGCTCTGGAAAACCTCCCTCTGAAGTAAATATTGGATGAGAGTATAAGCCCACTTGGAAATCCATGGCGTCTAGGGCACATTCTTCATCTTCATTGGAGCCTGTAGCACCTTCACAGTACTCAGTTGCTATCACGATTCCTAACCTACCTAAAATTTTATACAGTTTCGTAAGAAGAAATAAGCACAGAAATTACTGGATTGCCTGCAAAATTTTAGTCGTACGTCATCATTAACTATTCAGAAATGCGTAGTCGAATTTATTTTGTATTATTAAATTTTATATAACGATTCTTTACTCATAAGAATATCTAAGGACTACTTAGGTTCTAATTACTATGACCGTTATTGCAACTTAATGTCGATTTTTAATTAAATGCGAAAAGCTCTGAGATATTTTTGTATCCCTCCATTTAGTCTTAGGCATTGGTATTACCAAGGCGTGTAAATTACGCTTATGAATTTTAATCTATCAAAACTTTCGTTTGTATGAATATTACAGAGAAAAGATTTTATATTTTTTCCTCGACAATAGGAGTGGTATAATTTTAAGAATATTTTGGGATGACCATTTCGTTATGTTCAAATATAGAAAATTGTTTTCAAAAAGTTTTTTTTAAATATAATCAAAATGATTACAAAAACAAGCAAGGCAAACGTATCACTCTTCAAATATCTAGCTACGACTCACCGTGTTGATATTTTCGAAACTCCTTATCGTAGATATGCCATGCCCTCGCGTGTGCCATAACAATATTCTTAGCGGCAAGATATTCTCCAAAGCCGTGTGCATTTACCCTTGGTGCAAACATATTTTTCCCATAACCATACACTCCTATTTGTCGGGGCTCATTAATCGTGATCCATAATTTGACTCTATCTCCAAACAGTTTGAATGTAGCTCTTGAATAGTCCCCAAACCAATCAACTATTAAAGGGTTTGTCCATCCTCCCAAATCTTGTAAATTTTGAGGTAAATCCCAATGATATAATGTTATTACGGGCTCTATTTTATTATCCAACAATTCGTTAATAAGGTTGTTGTAATAATCTAGAGCGATTTTACTTGTTTTGTTGATAAAACCGTTTGGAAAAAGCCTCGGCCAGCTAATGGAGAATCTATAGTGGTCAGCACCGAGAAATTTAAGCATTTTTATATCGCGTAAGTAGAAATAATAGGACTTGCAGGCGTCGTCACCAGTAGTGCCGTCCATAATTGCACCGGGTTGATGGCTTGTGGTATCCCAAATACTTTTAGCCTTATCTGTATAAATACATAAATATGTAATAATTCTAAAGTTTCAATCGGTTTATTTTGTATTAAATAGACGGGTCTTAAAGTAAGTAGGTCTTATCTTGCCTTTTTAGTAAGTAATACGTATTTCAATACATGACCTAGGTCTGAATTTAGTTTTAGAATTATCAAAGTGTTTTTTCTATAAAGAGTTGTAATGATTTGATAATACGAGATTGCGTTGCATTACACCTTGGAATATGGAAGAAGTCTTCGTATTTAGAAAATTTAGTAAATACTACCTAAACCAAGAGAAAAATTATTACCTGCAACGTTCCACGCACCCTCTATCTGGTACGCTGCAGTAGCCATGCCGATTTTCCAATTTTCTGGAAGCTTTCTTGACGCCATAGTGAAAAGCTGGAAACTATAACGCTCTCGAAAACATATATTGCATATTAATTATTTTCTGCAGAATCTTACCAATTTACTTATCGATTATAAATATGCGATCCGTTTTTAAAATTCGAGTATAACCTAAGGGTTAGAATGAGAGTCAACATGCGTTTGGGTTAATAATTAACCGCCTATAAGAAAAGACAAAGATTACAAAAACTTACAGTTCTACATACATAAAAAATACATACAGTCAAACATAGGGTCGACTGTATGTATGTATGTTCACCGATTTCTCCTAGACTCGTGGACTGATTCTAAAAATTATTTTTTTTATTTGTCTTTCCAATCAAATTTTCACGGGAGCAAACTGATAAAAATGGCGAATTTTCAATTTTTAAAATAAATAATCTAAGAGTAAACCGACAGACACGGATATTTTTATAGCGACTTCTAACAGATTATATTATTGTCACGATTGTGAACAAAGATATTACAGTCGTCACGATAAAAAGTAGTAACATATGACATCCATAATAGTTTACGTAAGAATTATTGATCTTAAAGGGAAATGTCAACTTAAAAATAGAAAACTGTACAGACTGGAAATATATTTAAGAACTTTGTTTTTTTTTTAATTTAGCGTCAAGGGTCTGTACTTTAAAAACATTGCAAAGGTTTCGTTTTCTAGCGGATCTAACAAGTTTCTGTTATATTTTTTGCAAACATGTTATTCGGAAGTTTTTGAGCGGAAGATTATGGAAATTCTGTCCAGATCATGAATCACCCTTCATAGACACAGATCGAAATAATTTTTTCCGATATTTCAGATATGATATACTTATTAAGAATAAATAGAACATAAAACAGTTACATCTTAGGTTTTTTATAACTACTTCGTACTTCAATAACATTTTAATTACTGATCTACCACGAATTTTCCTAGTTTATTTATGAATACCGTATTTTCCAATGTTTCACTGTAATGTAGCTTCCTAATTTTCTTCATAATAATCTATATATTAATGAGTTTTATAATAATACTATTTAATGTCTTTCTCTTCCTAAATAAATGCAAATTTTACTTCATATACTCACAAAAAATGATGTGCGCTGTTTTAAAAACAGTCGTGAACTAAATTATGTGAATTTAAATGAGTTAATAAATATCCTTTTAAAGCCGGTGATAAAACAATATTGCCATTACATGACAAATACATACCATTACTATGGAAGTTTATAAAAACATGTGTATATATAAATAAAATTGATGTATTTGTAATATCGTTATAACGCCTTTTTTATTGTATGTGTAACAATATATGTTACTAATAAGAGGAACACGATGACTCTATTTTTTGTCTATCTGTCTATTTCTTTAAACATCTCCGAAAGGGCTGGAGCAGTGTTGACGGTACCTTAAATAGGTAGTTGATATTATGATGTTGTCATATAGGCAACATTTATTCCATCATCATGATCAAAACATAAAAAGAGAGAGGTGCGTAGTGGTGTTTTTTTTCCATCTTAAATTTCTTTAAACACTAATAATTTATTTATTTATTTCACAAGGTAATGTCAAGCTTATTTGTAACTAACATTGAGACAAAATTTTGCAAATAAATTAGAAGCTACGTAATCGTATTTTTTGAATCCAACTTTGTATTCGTTAACTCAGCGGCGATGTGATGATGACTATCAGACCTGTAAAACTTATTCACATCGTTTCTTTAAATTTTATAAAATACTAGTTTTAGTTACTACACTCCCCCGGAACGACTTGAGCGATTTTGATGACATTTTATATGTATATTCGGTAGGTCTGGGAGTAGCTTATAATGTATTTTTATACCTTCAAGTAATAACATTTAAAGAAATTGTGTGGACCATCCACAATTTTTTTAAATGTTTTGTTATATAACATTAAAAAGAACTTAAAGCCAAATGTTCGCTTTTCTACCATGAAACTCTATTTTGAATAGCAATAAATGTACCTATATGTAAGAACAACGATTTCCTGGGCCGTTAATATACATATAATCACTTGCATATGTGTGTAATATTCGATTCTTCCTATTGATATGGCGAAAAGATCACATTGTGGTATTGTAAAAATTCAAGCCAGGAATGTGAATATGAGCAGAAACTAAAAAAACGAGACAGCAAACAAATTATTAAAAATATTAATTTATATGTAAACTACTTTGTTATCTTACCTAATTGTCGTTTTCGTTTTTCAAGGTCTGTTTTGTTATTAAATACCTATGACCATAGTTTTACGTCAATTTTTAACTTAACTCTCACTTTTTTATGTATGTATAGTCGCGAATAATTTATTATTTATCCTAAAACCTTTTTTCATTGTTTCTATTTGTTGATATTCTTTACATATGTCGCTGCTTAAATTTGATAGTAGCATATCTCAAAAATGTTCTAATTTCAGTCGATCGATTTATATTTTTTATTCTATATAAACTTAAAATATCTAATTCGTTAAAGTCGTGTAACTTGGCCAAAATTAAACAGGAATATGCGTTTCACATCTATACATAGTTATTATACCTACTCGTGATAAAAATGTAACTGATCGCTGTATGTACATAGAGGATGAGAAAAGCTATACGGGGATTTTATCAAACGTAATAGAACACAAACCAACATTTTTTACAGTTCCTGTCTGTTCGTCTCTTTATCATAATATTTATTTATTTATTTATTCGAATAGCTTATGAGTTCCGTCTGGGTCACATACCACCGTTCACAGATGGAAAAGTCGCGAAGTTGTGTATGAATTTCAGAATACTCGAAATTAAATAAGGCCGGCAGCAGGATGTCGAAAAATACCAAATTGTGTAATATAGCTAAGGCTTTAAGATTGGCATCGCGTCTTCTAGATCTTACTAGTCTTAGAGGAATCCACGGGTGACAGGAATCGCTTAATATAATTAAACTGTTTGCTCGTTTCCCTTCCTATCGTATAAAAAAATAATATTAACTAGGAAACATCACAATTGCTTAAAGGGCACTATTAAACTAAAGCGATATGTTTGTTTTGTATATTAAATTATTTTTAAAAACCAGTTTCTTCGCAAAAGCAAAACTGTCGTCTGTGACCAAATGCAATGAAAACTTTTTTTACTTTATTTTTCTTCAAATTCCTCCTAAACCGAAACTTCTGAGTCACAGAGACAAAATGAAATATATATTTGATTTGATATTCAGTATTTATAATATTAAAATCATGGCAATAAATTATAAATATTATTATATAAACTAATGTCGTGAAGCAAAGATGTAGAATGCGGTGTAAGACCGCGAAATTTTAGAAGTTATGACATTTGTTTCAATCACAGATTACATATCATAAATTATTTTTGTACACTGTATATTGTCTTCTTAATATTTTATTTTTAAATTATTATCTTTACAACGTGCACTTATTGTTAAATATTGCCAAATAAATTCATGAAAAATTTATCAGGCGTACCCAGATGCCCTGGTGGTTTTGCGATTAAGATCCCGTGGTCCTGCGGACGGTCGAAATGTCTGAAAGCAAGGTAGGTTTTAGAGGATATTTTCCTTTTTAAGAGGCTTTGTGGCTCGACAGCAGACTGACTATGGAAGGGCGCGTACTACATAACCAGCTTGTGGATGCATTCCTCCTCGTCAAAAAACAAAAAATAAGCGTACCGAGATAATAAAAGCGACTTTTAACATTATCGTGTGAATTTTTAATACATACAAATGAACATCAGGGTTGCATGATAATGCCTCTACCACGTAATAACTTTAATTAAATGTAGTTGTGCTGTCCGTCATTACAACTTCGAGCGTTCGGGAATTCACATACAGATGGTGAAGCAAAATTGGATTCATAATCTTTCTAATTATAATCTAGAATTTTTAATCCGGATGAAAATTTTAAAATATACATTAGAGGTAGAACTGACGAGAATAGAAACCGCGATCCCTAGGTGCGGCGTAAATTATAATTACTGCCCAGCACAATCAGAACACTGAAATTATTTCAATAAAAGGGCGTACTTGCCCTAAAAAACTTAACAAACATTTTTAGTATGTTTTATTCAAATAATCGATTATATATAAATGTGAGCTACATTTAACAATTGTTCAAATATACGCTCATTATACGATGTCCTCATTTTTATTTAACGTCTGAAATTTAAAAGAAATATATTATTATTATTACCTTGAACTGCAATAAATCAAACTCCTTAATTGCAAAAGCTTTAGTTTGTTAGATTATCACTGTTATATTATATGCCTAGAATAAGATTTTGTTGTTAAATGATAATAGATTTTTTAAGCATTTAACATACTATTGGTACTTACCTAAATAACTACTCAAATCTCAATACTAAAAGAATAACTTCTAAACTCTAAAAAATATGAATAGAACTGTAAGTTTTCGATAAAATAAATAGTTTTTTCTAATTAATAAGCATTAATTAGTACTTATTTTCACCAATTAATTTGCTAATATAATACAAATTTATTCAAATTTTAGGAAAGATAGCATATTTTAGTTAGGAAAATTACCATAACTAAAAATTAATACAATCATGTATTTATTAGTAAAACTTCAACTATGGAATATATGTAATTTAATATAAAAGTAAACATGCCTAAAGACTACAATAATGATTTGTCCTTCTAAGTCATTAATTTTTTAATATATATCAATGAATATATAATTGTATAATATTTCCGAGCATTATAAGCCATGTTAACAGCCGTATAGGTTTAATTTATTTCAAAAAGTCCTTTGAGAAATATGTTACACAAGTGAGCCATATATAGGTGTTTTAATAAATTGAAAACGCGCTTTAGTTTTTTAATCCTATTATATAAGAATTATCATTAGGCTGCACTGTATTATAACATTGTTTAGCGTGTTACAAATACATTAAGAATATTTGAAACGATTCTTAGAAGTGTAATAATGTGTTTGTTAGTTTGTTAGTATATTACCTCTGAATTTATGAAATGTTAGACTATTGGTAACGTAGCTATGAAAACTATCTTATCTAATAACACGGCTAGCGACATCTAATTCTATTAAATTATTATTAAAATCAACGAGGATATGAAATGAGTGGGTACCTATGAGTTACACTTACGCAGGAATTAGAACAAATATAGAAGACACTTGAATACACAGAAAACCACATACAGACAGGGCTGTACTCAATAAGTTGTTAGAACATATATTTTAAGTTGGATCTTACGTCTATTATCTTGTACTAACTTGTACTTAAGAATGTAAGTTTTCCCAGATAATAAATATCATTCAACATTTCCACTAAAATTATAAATGTTACACGACGACTTTTTATTGCTCGTCACATTTTTGCTTTAATTGCTAATTATATTAATATATATGGCAAAAATATAGATTGAACCTAGAAGGATAGATACCGTTCATGACGAATATAAAATTTCAAAATGTATCTTGATGTTAAAACTTGTGAGGATTTTTATGTTTTTACAAAATCGTCAACAAACAATGAAAGTGTGTTTAGGATTACTAACGATAACATAGAATATCAGAAAATTAAACACTAGAAATAATTCTTGCATCCGGTTGAAGTTACGCCCACCTGATAGTGTCTTATATGAAAAGTTTTTTATACTTAGATAGAGTTCAGCCCTGTAATCGAAGGCTGTGTTCACAAGACCTACATTGCTGAACCGCAGACAACATCCAGCTCAGTACAGCCACGTTCACCTTCTGAAACAGATCTATTATCTTTAATCTGATCTACGTTAAAGTTGAAACCTTAAGTTTACCCGTCTCTTATAATAAGGTACATAGCGTAAGAAAAAACAAGAAGATGATCTGGTAAGACTATTATATATCTTATATTAATGTAGAATCAGGAGTGATTTAGACTTCAAAAAGAAAGAAAAGTTTAAGACAGGACTACAACCTAGTTTGGTTTATCTTCATATTCGTCACATATAATCTGAACACTAATAGTTAGCGTTCTGTATTTGTCAATAGTAAATTTTAACAGTCCCGATATAAAGATTTAGCCGTTACAGCATAACAGACATACAGTCTTACAATGTCACATTAGTGTGGCTTTATAACTAATTTAAATTGGAAATGAAAAAATATTTTTGTATAAATTCTACAAATGTTATAAATATGGAAATGACGCAATTTTGGACACTTGATTAAACAAAAGTGCATTTTAACTTACATGCCATTTATACAAGGTTTAATAAGTTATTTCGTAAATTTTAATTGGATAATTTATATTATACATTCCCTAGCATTACTCGTCTAAAATTAATTCACAGATACAGAAACACAGTTGTAATTCATCTTTATTACAGAAATTGTCGCAGTGGCTGGTAGCAGTGTTACAATGTCATAGCACACACTCAACCCATATCGATGTCTGGAAATCCACAACAGTGCCTTTCCTCAGGCATTCCATGACACATAATTTATTTGTGGGATGCGCTGTTTCCACAGATTTTTCCGAATCGATATGACTTCGTGACCTTTCAGAATAGAACCTACATCCTCTTGCCAAGTGATATCTATGGGTGAAAATAATCAACTACAGGTTTACTGCCTATTATAAAAAGCTACACATAATAGGAAAACAGTGAGACGTTAAAATTTTCTTCTCTAGTCGCGCTTTTACTTAAACACGTACGTGGTATATCTTTGGCTATATCTAATATTTTACCACTTTTGATTTAAAAGATTTATTTATTTGAATTTAACAGTAAGTTAGAGCTTTCTATGTTGTTTACTGATTATTATAATATTTACTTTAAAAATAATTAACTAACGAGTTTCGATTTTAATATTGTTTGTTAAGCATTTGCAGTTCGTGTATTTGTTGTTAATTTTTGAGGTTGTTTTATATCTAAAACTGATCTTTTATATAATATGTTATGGAGAAAGAAATATACATCTAAATATTAATTTATAATAATAATATGTTATATACAATATTGGATGGAACTAAAATGTATTCTGTTGTTATAGTGTCTGTATAAGTTTTAAAAGCTCAAGATTAGATACGCATACATTTACAAGAAGTGTTGAGTTTGATCTCCTAGAAAATAAATAATTGCTAGTTTAGTAGGTACCGTATTAGACTTTTTACAGGAAATAAAATGAGGAATATTTTGAAATAGCGCGCATGTAACTGAGCCAAATAATATATTGTTTAATTATTTCTTCTTATGCAGGTTAGTAGAGCCAAGCCAATGAGGTAAAGTGAAGATTTAAGAAATAAAATGATGAAGGCCGTCTGAAATTGCTACGACTTCATAAGCAGTTAGATATTTCCACAGTCTAAAAGCTCAAATAATTTTAATGAGGCATCATATTATCTTTAACACGAAGTTGAAGATATATCAGAAGTTAGCGATGTTGGTTTGTGACCGTCACTAACGGGCAGTGTGTATCTATTTGCCCGTTTTGATGATCGCAAAATGAACTCGCTCGACTTTATACAGCATTTGGAAAAATCGAGAATTAACACAATATTTGCTGCTGAAGACCGACGTGAAGATCTCCAGTTATTTTGCAATAAAAACATATGTTGTATCTTTAAAACTAAATATTTTTGCACGGCAAAAGAACTCGGAAAATGTGAAAAACGTGTTCTTTGATGAAAAAAATATATGTTTTTTCAGATTATAATATTATTTTATTCACTAGGAGGGAATACCGTCCGATAGCGGATTATGTGGGATACGCCCTATCAAAGTTACTCTCTTGCTGACCCAAATGGGCCCTCGGAGTACTAAAACGGAATACCTAATAAAACCTCCCCATTTCCTACATTCCCACCGTTGGCAGGGCCGCAGCATCGCGGTTGCAAAACTACCACGTCCAGGCAAAATGTGTTTATTTGTTTGTAAACGGAAAAACGTTATAGCAAGTCTTAAACTAGTTTCAAGCTTAGATTATTTCTTGGAATACGGTCCCTATGTAGAGGCAAATGAAAAAATTGTTTTTGAGTAGTGCAGTCTTGTCATCAATCACAGGATGCAGTTCATGAAATGATAGAAGCGTCTATTATTCACTTAGCACATACCGTGTGAACTGATATCTACTATTTCATTCAACAACGACATAGCAAGCATTCATTAATCATGTGAGCAGTTTTTCCCTAATTAATTTTAAGCATATAGAAAAATAATGCAAAAGTTAATTGTGAAAGAATAGTGTAGAATCTGTTTTGTATTCTGTTTAGAACTATATTTGTATATATACCTAGTTATATTATAAATGTAAAAATAATTACTATTCTAAACATTTATACTTTCATGATAAAATTTTTAAGAATATGAGACGATTTTTTTTTTGATTCCGATTCATAAGAAATATTTAGCTTACGTTTTATTTCACTATGGGCTTTAAATTTTCCCTTAGAGTTTTCTTATATTTGGAATTTCAAAATATTTTCTTAATAGCCTTTTAGTTGTTATAAACAAATAAGCGAGAATGAAATAAATGTTTAAGAAAGGAAACAGTTATTCAAAACAATTCTTCTAAGTACTGAAAACCTTGAAGTTGATTTTTAACAAATTATTTTGCTTTTATAGCAAAACGTTAACAAAATGTCCTTAATGAATTATAGCTTTTATCAATTAGATGTTTAATAAACTAAGTATATAAACAGGATAATAAAAAAGGTTATATATGTAATTAAGAAGAATTTTAATAATTAAATTAATTAAGACATTTTTTAACGTATTTTAATTATACGGTCACCAATATTGTACAGTACAGGAATATAATAAATATGTTTTCCATTAGTTTTCACAAAAGACTGAAGATGAAAGTGAAAATTTGTAATTATTTTAATATTTAACTCAAGTTATTGTTAATCAATAGATTCATATTATTTAATTTCATGAAGAGATTAAATATTCTGAATACTATACATATATTTTTCTAGCTACATTATATGGAACATTTCTTTTTAAATTACTTTCACCAGAGATAGTTTAACTTTCCAAGAGTGAAATAATTTTAATAGGCCAAGAGCTTTGGGGCCAATCCAATTCAAACAAAAAAACAATCAGATCTTTCCTCTTTATAATATTAGTGAAGAAGTGTGGATTTACATTTACGAGCAATCGATCACAAATGAAAAAAAAAATAAATAAATACTAACGTAATACATAAATGACGTTATGCATACAGACAGAGAATTTAATAAATATATTATAAAGGAGTCTAGAAGAATATCTACACGCTTTTAGCTAGTAATAAAAAAATAAAAATTAAGAAAATATGTTTGGAAAATAATTCTAATCAAATATAAAAAATATCATTTTGACAGAGTAGTCATCCCTTTTTAATCTATCATACATCAACAGTGCCGTTAAATTTTATTCTAATGTTTATTTTGTTGTTTGTGA
>JAOSYY010000007.1:3506615-3517774 GCA_025727935.1 Hebomoia glaucippe
GTGTAAAAGATTTTTAACAACTTACGCTATATACGGTTCGCCGTATCCTTTTGCTTCTCAGGGAGTTATAGGTCCGTCTAAAGACATGCCTGAAGCCATATAAAAAATGTTTCGACAAGTTTTAAAACTAAATTCAAATTGACGCCACATAATTGTCAAATCTTGCAACTTGTGCCTTAAGTATTTTGGCGTAAAATAAAAAAAAATTGTTAAGATTTGGATAAATTTACAAAGATTCTAGTAATTGAATCGGCTCTCTCTTCGATTACCTTCATGTGCCATGACTAAGACTTTCAAGAACTTGCATTTTTTTGTGCGATAGGAAGGCAAACTTACAGTGAACTCATGTTAAGCGATTTCTGTCGACCATGGATACCTCCAAAATCAGTAAGATCTAGAACACGCGTTGCCAACCTTAAGGCCTTAGTTTATTTTTATTTGGAGTATTCGGAAATTCATAGAATGAAATCGAAACGCGCACAGCACTTCAAGACTTTTCCATATATGAAGGGTGGTACGTGACCCGGGCGGAACTTGTTTGCATTCACGGATACACAGAAATAGATGCGATTCGTACCCTGCCGCTGTACTTAATAATCTTGTTTTAAAGCTAATTCTGAATTTAATGTCTATATTTTTTCCTTAAGTTTTCAGACCTTTGTTTCACCTTATTAACTTATCGGCTTTGAGTTACTTATATACTGTGTGGTACTTACGATTTAAAAATATGTATAGACTATATCAACTAAGTACTTATATATTAAAAGAAACATTTTTGTACTTATATTTGTTTGTTACACAAAAGAAAAAATATTATTATTATTTTTTAAATATAAAGAAAGAATTCTCCAAGAACATTAGGTTCATAATCTTTAAGCAGACAGTGTATATAAGTATAAGATTTTGTATGAAGAGTAATTTTATTATATTACTAGCGACGCCCTATGGTTTCACTTATGTTAACGTACCCCTAAAGTCGCTTTGCAAAATTGAAATCTTTGTTAAGTATATAGAAATTGTCCAATTATTTTTCCGTATGAACCTTTAACAGAAAGTCTTAAAATTCAAAGGTGGCTAATAAGCTGTGGACGTGTAGAGGTGGCGTAACCGAAATAGGCAGTTTTTTTATGAATAGTTTAAGATACCTTTGATTATATAAGCGGAAGTTTGAAATCAGCACTAGTGACAAATAAGAAGCATGTTATGTTTAGGGATGCAAGCCGCGTAACAGCACGCATAACGTAAAATGAATGTGTATGGATATAGACGTAGAGAACCGAAGAAAGTATGGAAAGATTGTATTAGGAATTGTATGAGTGTTAAAAAACATTTTAAAAAGAGGGTGGTTTATGTTTGGTGACAGATAATCGATCTGCCTTGTACGTTCTTTAAAAAAATGTTAAAATATTGTTTTACATAGTAACTTGTTTATACCTTGTCTATTTTTATACATTATACACAAAGTTTTATATACCAGAAGCCTTGATTAGAAATATCGACATACGTTTATTGTCAAAATTAAGTGTTGAAATATACTCTATATTATTTATATTGAATGTAACACAAATATGCGGAATATCATTGCTGTTAATTACAAATATATTTATAACAACGTTAGTATTTTTTTTTACCCCTTCATTACAGTTTACCTAAGATTCCTCTGCTTTTCATAAAATGAATAATGCAATCAAAAATGATTTCATATTTCAATGTCTATAACTAGATAAAAATCGCTAAACAAAATTAAAATACATATTATACAGAGTACTATTTCTTGCATAATGTACAACAAACACCAAAGTATTTCTACCTGAACTCTCACAAATACTAATCCTCGATTCTGCTAGTAACACGTCATTCCTAATATTTAATGACGCCGTGCTTCCGGTATTACGTTTATTACGAGTTTTTATAACTTGCAATAGATGTATGTTTGTTCGGGTAAAATCTTATAACTCAATTATTTCTCAAGAAAAGAATTAACTTTTTAATGATATACAAATAACATACAAAACAATAATCCAATGAAAATATATATTCAATACAGACATTTATAAATTATACATATATTAGAAAACAACACATTTCCTAGTTAGGCAATAGAATTTAATAATTTATATTTAACATAACGTTAATAAAATACACTAAATTTAACAGTTATATTCCTAAGGCGGTTATTTTTGGAGTTATTTTTAACGCCACCGAAAATACGGTATTAAGACATTGGTTTCATGTATCTATATGGCCGTGACTAAATCTTCAGTAAAATCCTTAGTGAAAATACTGTATTTGCGACAATGTTATGTAAATCTATATTTTACGTTAATGTTTAAAATGTTTTACCGGAAATTAATGACACAATTTATTATCTTTCCACTTGTGTCGCAGTGAACAATGTTAAAATCATATTTAAAAATTTATGCAAAGCTCTGAGTAGCCCTATCTATATATTTTTAAATGCCTTTTGCAATTTATTATACTTCGATTGCTCTAAAGACGGCGATACAATATTTATAAGACAATACAATTTCTTCTCAGAATTGGAGAAAGTCTGCTTAGGAAACTAGAAGATCCCCAGTGCTGATTCTAAGCGGTCCCATTAAAGTATATCTTGCATGTTTTTGTAAAACAATGAAATAGATTAGGTGAATGGTATTTTTATAAGGGGGCAAACGAACATACGGCAAGTCATTTCCCCCATGGAAGTCAGAAAGATCAAATATTCCCATGTCCAATTGAATAGTGATAATATGGGACGGATTTTATTGGCTTAGAACTTAACCTCATTTTATTTTCAACTCCCAAAAATCTAACAAATTTCTTTCAGTAATAAGAATTTATATGCATATATAAAGGTGCCTAGACTACCTGTGGTTAACTTATTACAAAAGTAAGAAACATTGAAATCCTTTATAGGGAATTGGCGTCCACTGCATCAACTGAAGTGTATATGAATAGTCTTGTAGAACATTCAAAAAATAACCGCATACTTTACAATCAGTCATACAAATGAGAAACACACAACCTACGGACCAAACATCGAAAAACATTCTGTAGATTACTAAAACGTAGTCTTACATGATATGATCCACATATTAATGGATATTTTTAAATGCTATAAGTTAACAAACTTTCATTAAATCCCATTTTTAAATTAGTAGTCGAAAGTCATTTGCGAAATCGTCAACTAAAAAGCACCGAACACATGAAAATTTTACATGTCATGGGACAATTGACAATGTGTTACAGTTCCATTAAAAAAAATCAGGAGTAAGAAATTTAATTGTTATAAGTTGACCCAGCAAATGTTACGCTAGCTCAAAATATTTCTTCCGATTAATCAATGTAAAATAATATTTGTTTATAAAATAAATCATTACCCAAAAGAAAATATTACATGAAGGCAATTTTGATATTTAAACATACAGTATAAGCTGAAACTCTTCTTATAATGGAAACCTTTCCATCATAGGACAAGACGTATTTAAAAAAGGTGAAAGACTAAATCTCAAGTAATAACAATGACATTTTGCTTTTAATAAAATCATTAAATGATAACACTCTATTCTAAATAGGTACAATGTATAGGTACATTAAAATACAAACGCCAAATACATAAACGTCAATATTACAAATAGTAATGAACTTATTCAATAAAACCAGTATATGTTATTTGTTGAATACCGAAACAAGGAGACCGTATTTTAAAACGAAAATATTATTCTTAAGAATGTTTTTCAAAAATCCGAAAATTTATAGGTAATTTATATCACGTAGTGAAAAGATTTATGGAATTTAAATATACATAATTTATATTTTAGAGTCAATTATTTGTAATCGATCAAGAAATTAGGATGATTAACTATTATTGCAGTTTAAATTAGATTTGTTACACCAAAATTGCCAAACAAACGCTGACTCACAGTGTCCTCAAAACCGAATAAAAAAAGCGCAGAAAACAATTTCAAATTACAACCTACAAACGTCTACAAAAGTAATTTCAGATCCTCAGTTTAATATCTCATTATTAAAACATTTAAGTCTATATATAATTCAAAAACTATCGGTCTATTATAAATAGTTTAAATATGACAAATTTCAGACAATTTCCAAAACTATTTGTGTACAAAAATTATACTTTAATCCAATATAATTTCACTCTTTATTTAAAAACAATCACTGGATTTAGTAGGAAATTCAAAACGTATTTGGTAGAAACGACGCAATCATTTGCAATCGTTTGAAATAGGTCACACAGTTTTGACATAGATGGCGCCTGAGACCGGATTGAGCCCCGCCCCTTTTTACATTCCAAGCAAATTATTTCATATCCTTTGATATCTAAATATTTAGATCCAATATTGTAAGAGTCCGGCTCGTTCAAAAGTATCCCTTTAAACCGTATTTTGTCGTTTTGTCGCAGTAACTTTGTGTAATTTGCAAAGAAGTTGTCGAATATTAGCTTAATTTCTGCGTGTCGCTTTAATAGACCTCCGCTGGTTTCCATATCCACCACTACTTCATAGGTATATCTATAAAAATTGATTTTACAGTTAGATTGTATTAATTATCTAAGTTAAAGTTCTCCATATGTTAAGGTTAAAAATACAAAGATGAATGGAAAGTAGTAAAACTAGATATTTTATATTCAACTCGTCAAAATTATCTGTTTGCCATAAATTATCAAAGTCAACTGCTACCATATCACTTCTCAAATTAAGCTGTAGTAAGAAATACTTACTCATTCATATTGTTCAAATGACAACTTTTCCCACTTTGCCTCGCGATAGTCCTCACAAAGTCGCAGCCTTCCAAATCTAAACCTTCCTCAACACGACATAAGGTGGAAAACTCTTCGCCGTAGTAACATCTAAAGTATTCCCGAAAAAATTCTGGTAACCACATCGCAAAATCATTCCATTTATTCTTAACACTTTTGACGTTAACCTCTTTGATATACCCTTCCCAATTGATCTTGGAGCCATCTAGAACTGAGCATTTTATTTGTGTGGACGCTACATTGTTTTCGAACCAAGATGGCGCATGACATTGATTGTAGTAGTCTTCCCAATTGACAAAATGAGTGTTCTCTTCGTAATCGGTAATAAATTCGTTCTTTAACAGGTTTTTTAGGGTCGTTTTGTCTTCGCTGATAAGTTCTAATAGACCAGATGGAACTCCCTCATCTTGTATACCGACTAGTAGTTGATTACTGAAATATATCAGTGTAATAAAACCGATTCCAAGCTGAAAATGGAAAAAAATGTAATTTGATTTCTAAAATTGTTCTTAAATGGAAATGTTATATTAGAAAAAATATTAAGTACATGATATGTTCGATTTATACAATTGAATAGATATATTCGGTTCATATAATATATTTACCTGGAAAGGCGTGACAAATTTCTTGGTAGTCTCAGTTTTGGCTAAAAGACACGTCACACCCAGCGTGACAGTCAATCCCAGTAACACTGTTACTGTGTAAACTAGTCTCGGTAACGTTATATATTGTAGGAACGCGAATATCGGTAACGTTACCGTTACCACTCCGATCAGGGGGAGAAATAGAAAGGAACACACCAAAGCTAAAGTTCCCCTAATCAAGCCGTACGTCGTACACCCGTGAGAACAAGTTATAAACATTTGTAACCAACTTAACGTAACACAGTGTGGTAGTGTAAATTTGAACAAGCCTTGCCAATTACTCCTTTTTGCCATCGCTATTAAAATAACGGGAATCAATAACGAGAAGAACACCCGTGCGTTCAAGCAAAATTCAATGCTATTTCCTAGAATATAAGATGGATAATTCGATATGTGCAAATCTAGAAACCTCCAGCCTTGGTGAACAACTGTATCTTTTTCATAGGGATATTTCGCTAATACGTTTATACCGAAGGAAATTAACGCTAAAACATCTGGATACGGTTGACCATTATTTCCAAAAGAGAACAAAGTTAAGAACATCAAACAAAATGATAGAACGCAGAATTCTGAAAACGGCACCCACTGTGTTGCTATAAACGGGTATAAGAACAAATTAACAAACAAAGCGACGAAAAATTGCAAGAAGGGCCCTAAATTATTTCTTACAAACAAATTTTCCGATTCATCCGGTTGCAAATTGCCATCGCTGTACCTCAAAAACAGGCCTGACCATTTTCTAAAGTCGATAAACTGTCGTTTTGCAAGCAACATTTTGAAAGTGCAAATGACCATGGCAATAATACTGATGTAATAAATAATTAACGGTACCAAGTGGTATAAACTATCCGTGCTCACAGACAGGTATGCTAAAAGTAGGAGAGACAGTTCCACATTTGACAGCCGGAATGAGAACGAGCCGAGGTAATACAGTAGCTTCAGGTACAACACTTGTATGAAGACAATAGGATGAAGAAAGGCTTGGTGAAGAATAGGGATATGATCCAGGGCCTTAATACTGGGGTCAGTAAGGGTCAGATCGCGGCTGACAAGGGGAAGTTCTCCTTGACAGTAGTCGACGGCGGCGGAGACTAGATTGTCGACTGTTAAATTGCGAATTTCGTCGTTTGCACATCTTTCTGGTAAATCTGAAAACATAAAAATAAACGATTAAACAAATAGTCATCAATTTTTCCTGGGAATATTAAAATCTTGTGAAATTCTATTACAAAGCTATAAAATTAGGGTAACTACTAATTTATCTTAGACCAATATTTAAAATTAGAATTGGATGATTTTTAACTGGTATTGATTATTAGTTACATTTGAAACCAACGAAAGCATCTAATAATACTGTTACACATTTATACACTCACCTTCGTCAACAATTTGGGCAGCTCGAATAGTTCCATTTCCAACATGGTCACCGGCTTGTAACGACTCTAGCGCTTGGCCATCATCCAAAGCTGGTGCTTCTTCTGGAAATCATGAAAATTTATTTAAAATACATACTTACTATCCATATCGAAGTATATACTTTCTTTGTATTTATATAATTAAATGAGGTAATTTATAATCTTTATACGTAAAGGTTACTTCATATGTTGTTTCATTATTTGTAAATCTAACAGTACCCAGCAGATACAACAATTTTATATAATCATTTTAATAGTCGACATGTCGTTTTTATGAAAAGAAAAGAAGCTATCTGCTAGTAAAAGTTCCATCAAAACCGGTCCAGTCGATTTGATAAGGTTTTTTATTAAAATACAGTTTATTTATTCAGGAAAGCATATGGAAATATTTATATTATGACACATTTATTTGTTATTTTAAAATGAATTACAAACAGATCATCTTTCATCTTCGTATAGATGATTTAAAAGCTTAATAAAAAAAATTAACAAAGATGACAGTAGAATCTCAGGTATCACTGTAAAGTCGATACTACATACCATGAGATTCATCCAGGGCTTCATCTTCTTCATCCTTTTTGAGGGTAGTTGTACAAATCTCACGAATTCGACGCTCTAATTGCGCCGTTGTTATATACTGCTCACCGTTTGATAAACTATATAAATATACATGGGAAATCCTTTATCCATCTTTTTGATTTAAATAAAAACTGTTCAGGGGATAATTGAAACATTTATCGATTAAACATAGCATGTTAACTTGCCTATAACTATAATTTATAAACATTAAGATACAAGTAAGATGTACTCAGCTTTCAAAATAATAATATCTGGCAAAACGCTTCCTTCCCTTTATAAATGTGAAACAATCTATTAGCGCGCCCTCTGAATAAAGTCGACTCCAATGTTGTGATGCTAAACGACATAATGGTGTTTTTAATTTAAATACATACCTTGCAAAAAGGTCCCTGGCAGCTTTCCTTGCGACAGTTTCCTGTCGGCTTGCGGCAAGACAAGACTTGGCACGAACAATCGGAGCGCTGTCCTCGTCTATCACCCCACTACGAATACACCTGAACAATACAAAACGTGCTACATTCAAAGCAAAAGACAATAAAAAACTACTAACAACCTCTGAAAGAGTGCTCTTATAAAAATACTTTTACCACCATACGAAAATAGAAGACCGCTATAAATTTAATGTTTGTGGCATTGCAGTCCAAAACGAATGTACCGATTTAATGCGGTTTAAGTTTTTAGTTTGAAAGCGGACATAATTGAGATGTTTTTTGGGTAAGATGTTTAATTAAGGCTATTATGAGAAAAATTTCTATACTACAGAAATTGACTTGAGATTGTCCTACTCTCGAAGTTCAGTTTTTATAAAGTCGATTTATTTGTACACCAATAAGAATCGTTATTTAATCTTATTTGTTTTTTACATTTAATATAAAACTACATGGGATCTCACATTCCTCCGAAATCGTAATACGAGTATTATAGAAAAGGATACAGAAATTCTCGCGTAATAATTAAAACTTTTCTTTTATATAATTTAACTCACATATAACTATTGAGTTCGACCTGAACTCTATTCCACCGTCGTTGCCAAACCAAAAAATCACGCAAATTTCCATTCATTTAGAAAAAATTTCGAAAACCAACTGCTACAAGAACATTATGCAATAAGTCTACTAGAATGACAATTGTTTTCATATTGTTTACTGTTTACAAAAAAGAATGCTTGTGTTTTATAAATAGTTTTCTGTACCTCATATCATTCTTCGCTCATTCCAGTGAAGTTAATCATTTAGTTATTCACAATAGTGATCATCCTTAAAAACCAATAAAGTATGCAATAATATTTTGCAAATTATTGAGTTACTGTCAACATAATTAAATATCCCAATTTTTTACTATCGGCCAGTACTTTTAACTTCAAAAAGTATTTATTCTTTTCTTCCAGAAAACACAATTCAATTTGACGCTTAAACACTTGTTAAAGATCAACTTCTGCTAAGCCTTAAATTAATAAATTTAATTCTGTACTAAATTGAATTATGAAATAAAAATATTTTTTTTTTGTCCAGGGAGGCAAACTAAAGACATTTTATGGTTTTTACATATCCTATAAACAAGTATTTTTTATCGTTTAATATTGACTTAAATTATATTGACCATAAGTATAAATTCATACTTCTTAGTAAAATTACCTTCGGAGCATTTTTCTAGCCTCCGGGTGAGCTTGTTCAGTGGCACAAATGAGCCATTCTAGGGCTTGTTTGAAGTTTGATATCTTATCTGCTTCTAGCTCTGCAAATTATCAAGCAAAGAATTATTGCACTAGCAGTGCCTTGCCCGCATTGATTTGGTGTAATTTTTACCTAAATCAATTTTTATTGTACTTTTATATGTTCCAAGTTATGATTCAATTTGTAGTCACACTTTATAGTTAATCATTAACACATTTTAGAATACAGAAAAATACATAATTTGACAATATATATATTCAGGATTTTGCTGTATAAAACTTATTTGTTATATTTTACTTTTCAATAAAATTGTGACATAAAAATTTTGTAAAAAACTGTACACCTTAATAGACTTTAAAACATTTACATCCATAAACAAGCATTGATATCAATTAGATTTAATTTTAAACAAATATAATATATTTATACGCTACAAGTTTATATTAAAAGTTACCACATTTTTCTTCTAGTAATTGTTTTGCCAGCACAACCTGAGACTCAGCACATCCATCCTCAGCTAATTGGTTACGAAGACGTCTTAGAGATCCTTGTGGTCCATCTGAGAGAAATAATGTTTCAAAAAAAGTAAAAACAGTGACTGATGAATATAAAATTGAAAATTGAGCTATAGTATAAACTATAAACATACTAGATTAGACAAAATGAGATAAATTTAAAATCAAAAAACATCTTTATATTAGGTTTAACTATTGAAAACTATTTTATATACTTAAGGTAAACATATGACATTTCTTTTGAATTGTAATTACTTACCATGAATATTCCAACGTTTTCTTCCAACAGGCATTATTTCATAACGTCAAGAAATATATCGACAACTTTTTAAATAAAATGTTTTGCATTTATAATTATTTTTATTGAGTTTTAATGTCACTAAAACAAGTTTATCAATTATGATCGATTTGTGCTTCGATTATGTCACTGCCAATATGGCATTTGCAGAATTTAATGCACTGTCAACATGAAGTTAGCAAATAAGTGTTAACATTTATTGCCAAAATATTCTAATCTTTACGGTTGCCAAAATAACAAATATAGACATAAATTTTATCGTAACCGCAATATCTATTCATTTGTTATGTTGGATTTGTTTTATATTAAGTAAATAAACTTCAAACAAAGAATTAATTTATGGTTCTGCTATATTTCTGACTAAACTATTTATAGGGGTAGAGTTACCTCCACTTATATTACTAATGTTGGTCTTTAAAAATAGACAATGTTAACAAGGAGTTAAAAATAGTATAGACATCCTCAAGTCTTGTAACATTGCGAGGCGCGAGCTTTCGATTTCTTTACTTAATATATGACCTGTGCAACTTCGTATGTGACTATGTGTCATTAAAACGGTTATTGCGAGCTAAGCATAAGATATTATGAGAATTAATTTCGTATTCATGGTTATTGCGTAATTTAACCGTTTTCGGTTACTTTAGAAATTAACGTGTACATACATACAAGAACGATCAAATTAGAGATCTCTATGAGAATTTCAATACTTAATGTAACTCATGGTGTAAAACAGACATAAAACACCTTAAACGCTGTGTAAACTACTAACAATATAACAAAAAAATCTTGCACAGTAATGTAGAAAATGTTCTACAAAATAGTGTCCAACATTTGTAGTTACTTAATTATAGCTCCTTTTTTAATGGGCAACCCTCTAGATTGCCCATTAATAGGTGAAGAAAAGGGGTTACGAATAAGTAAGGGTAGGTCGGCTCCCTATACATTGGACTTGACAATAAGTTTTTTTGCTCGTTTGTCTATTTGTGTTGGGTAATCTCCGAAAGCGATTGTTTGTTCCGAGATTTTCCCGACCACCCCAAAGTGTGGGTTACAAATATTAACAAATTTGTGCCTGAAAGATGGTCTGACCAAGATTTTCGTTTACAAAATCCTTACACATTCGCGGTTTTTAGATGTGAAAAAAGAAATTGTATTGGTAATACTATATTTGTTGTCAGGTATTTATTAAGGAATAAAATTGTTTGGTAAACAGCTTATAAAATAAATCCAAAAAATATATTTGTGAATTAGTCAG
>JAOSYY010000007.1:3535527-3552890 GCA_025727935.1 Hebomoia glaucippe
GCATTTTAAAGTTTATTAGAGTTTTAAAGTAATATGGGAATGAAAGTTTATGATTTTATTAACTATTTTAATATGATCTTAAAAGTAAGTACATGCTTAATTACGCGGGGTAGAGAAACAATATAAATTAGTTCAGCCAAATTCATTCCTAGGATAAGAGAGCATAACTGTTTCTTATATTCCTTTTCGTCCCGCTTCTTATAGCGATAGGTATAATCGGTACAATATAAATACTTTTTTTTTAAATTACTGTTTATTTTTCTTGTCCAACCAAATATTCTTAGCAAGAAAGAGAAAGTGAAACGAAAACTCTTTTAAATTTTTTGTTTCACAACTTCCATCTTTCTATAAGACGTCAACAAATGAATATTCTTAATGACTTCCCTTAATAAATTTTAATCAAAATAAATGAAATATATAAAGAAACTCTTAATCAGGCCTTACTAGTATTCAATAGCATACTTTTGTACCTAAATAAAAAAATAAAAATAAGATAAAAGAAAGATCCATCATTAATCATCTCATATAATAATATAATATCTTTTCTCTACTAATTAGTATAAGTTACATGAACTCCTTACAATTCTTTGTTTCTATTACCCAACAGAAACTCCAGAACTATAAGTGTACACTGAGAAAGTTAGGAGAAGTTTGTCAGTTCTATCTGATATGATGCAGTGAAGTTCTTTGATAAAATCTAAGATTTGTAGATAAAATCTTTACAAAGGAACTTATTAAAGTCCCCTCAACCGTTATGACTTTTAACACAGTTCTTGCTTTTTGTGTTATCTGTGGCTTGATTACATTTTTTTTCTATACATCACAATCTACCGTATCTTTGATTAATCTCCACTTGTAGTATCCGTGAACTAAGCAGAGCGGAAAAAAACGAGATTCTGTTCGCAAACACAATAGTTGTAGAGTTCTCGATAGTTTTAGTAAGAGTTCTGGCCTCATTTCTTTAAAACTAATTAATTTCATTGCTATTTTCCTGCATCTAGCAGATCAATATTAAATCATGACGAAATAAAAGGTGCTTCACATAAGTACCTATGCGACACAGATTTCTTTATTAATTGAAGTAAAAAAAGCCAGAGATTTCCTTGAAAAGCTTGTGATAGAAAATATTAAAAACAAATAAAAATAACCGCATTTTCTTTACTAAACTTTGATCCCTTGTTCATTAATTATAGTTCCAGTTATATAATTACCTGTTTGTAACATCGTCATCTTATCATAACGCTAAACTTTCAATAATTCATTCTGGTACAATATTTATTAAACAGAAAACATTTCACTTTACAATAAATGTATAAGAGTCCATTATATCCTTGAGAGGTTGTAAGACAATCCTTTTGTATTACGTTTATGAATCGTCACTCTCTCGTGCGGGTTTTTAAAGCTCTCACGAAGCCTCAGGGGATCCTCTCCAACAAAGCTCGAAGCTCTATACACAGCGTATTGTATTTCCGACTTCATGATATTAGCTCAGCATTATGTGGTATTTTATATACTTATTTAATTTTGTTTCTCCCTTATTCACTATGTACTGTAATTACTAAAAATAATCGTATTTTATAGAAATTTAGGAAGACAACAACGTAACGAATAAGAGCGAGAAATAAGGTTAAAGAAAATCCTATACATTATCTACGTATGAAACTGATTATCGAACACATCAATTTATAGTCTTGTATATATATACATAAGTCCATTGCTTTCGTTCCGTAATCGTAATAATGTGTTTGAGAATTTTGTTTTAAAACAATGTTATATTTATACTCTTGTATTCATGATCGTGTTAAAAAATATAACGTGTAATTTCGAATGGAGTTAAAAATGTGGTGTTTTTTTAATATTCGATTTCTTATTATACTTCCAAATAAGTATACAATATATGACGCGTCTATAATTGCCTTTTCCGTTTCGTAAAGTTATTCATATAAAAGGTGCCTGACAAATCTCTTCAACCCCGGGAATCTAAGCCGATTTTCATCTTATCGCTTATACAAGTTTATTTTCCAAAAGTTTAGTTATCGGCAATTCACTGGATAAGAATTTGACGAAGAAAATAATATTCTATAAGAAATTGCTTTTTAAGATATACCAGTTTAAATAGTAGCTTATGTATAATAATTTTATTAATGAGGGTAGATAATGCATTGTTTATTATATTAAGCGTTTATCTACAAATCGAATCGATTTCGTAGTTAGACTTTAATTTTAGTGTGGTCATTCAAAAACAATAATTGAAAGTTTACTAAACGATATATGAAGCGGAGAAAAAGTTTGGATAGTTGGTCTCGTTATTACAAGACGGAGTATTCGAAGGTCGATCTGTTAACGAGAATGAATCACTCTCGTCCTGCGGCTCCTGAGGGATTTTATCGGACAATAGAATGAAAAAGTCCTATATTGTCAATAGATCATTTCATTTGGCTATGAGTTAACATCGGTAACACTAACGAGCAGATTTTAAATAATATAATATAAAATAATTTTCAATTAAATGTTTTATAATAATGAAGCAAAATATTTTTTTTGTGTATTAATTACAAAAACATCGTTAAAACCTGAACCCCTTTCCTATTAAGGTCAGCTAGAACAACGGCCTTTCACAAGCTACGGTCTCAATATATTTCTTAGTAGCTTTTTAGTTTATTTAATTTAAGCTTACCGAAAAACGTCTGAAAAGCTTTGATATAATATTTCTTATCTATATTTTATCCTTTAATATAATTTTCCTTTTGTATTTCGTTGTAAATACATAGCTTAACAGATTCCACACAGATATACATGCTTCGATAAATAGGCCCATAATATAGGGACTTGTATGCGGGCCTCAAGTGACTACATTACCCGCGAAATGAAATCTGAGATAAGCCCTAAGATATAAGAACAAAGACGGAAACAGCTTTGATTTGTTTGTAAAGGGTAGCCTTTACTCGAGAACAAAATAACATTTTGATCTCGCAACGATATACAAGTTTATTTCATTTTTAAATGGGACTGGAATATTTACAACGTCTATTTGTTTTCTATCAAGGACGTGTTTGCACACGTCGTAACTACCCTCGAGGCAGGTCTTCTACTTCCAAATCGTCAGGATTATCCGACGACTAGCTTCTGCCAGCGGCTTTGCTCGCGTTCATTTCGATTTTTACACGTTCAGTTAAATGTTTAAACTTTTAGCAAGGATCCTAACTAACCATTTTTTTTTAAATATAGTATAAACTTCCTCGATAAATGTACTATCCAACTCTGAAAAAATTTATCAAATTGGACCAACGGTTCCTGAGGTTGGCGCGTTTAAACAAACGAACTCTTCAGCTTTATAATTTTAGTATAGATTCACTTTCTGAACTCTAAACTCTGAAACAATTTTTATCTGTTTGTTAATTTGATGCCTCATTTTCTGAGCTGTCTGTTATTTTCTAATAGATTTTGATTTTATGGTAATAAAATCATATCTTTTTTTGTAATAAATGAAGTGCGAATACCAGATACGATTTTGTATGTAACAGATATTTTTAAAGTCTATACTAATTATTCTCGATGAAAAATATAAATCTTAGAAGAGTGTTATTAGTAAGAGATAATTTAGGACATAAAATAGACGACAATAATTTAACTTGAAAATAGATGTAATTGTTAGTAAATGTTTACGACCGATTAAACCTGGCGTTAGTTAGGAGGTCGTTATCATTTTAATTAAAATGTAACGGCCCATTTAATTCGTTATTGTAAGCAATATTGTAATTTTATTACAATTTTAAAGCGTATTTATCGCTATCGCGTAGAATTTTTATTTTGCTTCGATAAATGCTGCCGTCTGTCGTTCAGACTGGAACAAGTAAAAAAAGGGTGAATAGAAATAGCAGAACTAGGAAAAAATGCAACAATACGGAAAGAGAATTGTTAAAGGTGAGAATTTCAAGTCGTCAGAATCGGAATATTTCTTTGTTTCGTAAGCACTCCATTATGCCAATTTTAGAAAACAACATTGTTTGAAAACTTTTGTTTACTTTTAAAGTTGATAATTTTCAATGTTTTGTAGCTTTTATTTCCTTAAAGGACACTTTCACATACATTTTTACACTTAGCTTTGTACTAAATCTGTAACAATTCTTAATGTAATTACAGTACACAATCATGAATTAATTTGAAGAACCTACCAACAAAACTGTAACAATTTAAGTTTTTATATTACTATTTGCAGTTTCGCTACTTTTTGCAAACGGTGTAAACAGTATTTTTAATATATAAAGGTTTCTTATGAACTTCATATAATATGTATTATATTCAAGATATTGGTCGCGTTTCATACGAAATTACGTGCCGTCTGAACAACAAAAACGGGTTTTTTGAGTACTCTGCAGCCTTAAATTATGGGGCCGATAACTATGAAAAATATGCACCCATTTGACTACTTCTGTACCTAATGACTACACACCACAAAAAATATACGAATCATCACAACATGCTTTCGCCATTCGTGTTTTTTAAACGTCGTTAAAATAACATCGCGATTATAAAAAAATATATATCATTATATCGACTCAAATTTCTTCGAAATATATCTGAATCAACTTGTTTAATAAATATTCATCTTTCTCTGTCGGAGAAAACATAAAAGAACTTTAAGGATTATTTTTGTTTATAGCTTAATTTTCATGTTTATTTTCGTTCCATAAGTAACGAAAAGAAAGACCTACAAGAAGATACTTTTGCTAACGAAAAAGCTTTGTTACTATCAAATTGCCTAACTATAGTTTTTACTATTTACAGATACAAAATACCTTACATTATTCCGTAGACATGTGGTAGATTGCTTCGGCACTTGAGCATTCTCAAGAACCATTCAAATACTCTGATTTCGCGCTACCCTTTGTCATTGCTGGAGCTTGAGTTTCTGGTATGTTTGATAGCTAATACCTTATATACACTGTTTATTGTATACTGAATAGATACTAAACAATGTATGCTAGTTCGGTTAATTGTCTTATTAAAACAGGAAGCTGTTTGAAGGTCATCAAAAATAGTAAGATATTTTTTCAATTTTAACAATTCATAGATCTAAGGAAAGGAAGTTACTAATTTTGGAAATCTCAAAATTAAAAAAAATCGGCAGCAGAATGTCGTTTAATAATAACTTTTATGTGGCTAAGGTATTAATGTTGACAACGCAACTCCTAGATCTCCTGATCTTGAAGGTGTCCAAAGGCGACAATCTGCCTTCCTTTGGTATAAAACAAACAAAATGAAAATAATACATAAAATATTTATATAATAAACAAACTTGTGGAACTGTTTACCTATATTGCCAGTATATTAGCGGAAGATTTGTTTTTACACTTCAATGCAAATCCTTTCCGCTCGTAAGATGCATTTGTCTTCATGTAAAAATGTTCAATCCGTTCATTCAACAAAACGCTCACGAAGCAAATGTACTACGAGATTTTATTTTTCCACTACTTCAATCTTGTTGCATCTAAATCGATTTGAATTTTATATTTTATTGGGCTAGCTACTGTTCGCAGCTGTTTTGTAGATGTCGTTTTATTGCCTTAGATTTATTTATATATTTGTATAATAAAGAAATAATGAATTGAATAAAGTCGAAACGCGACTTTCCCATCTATGACTTGGAGGGAATTTGAATATAATTCAAATTACTTCATTTAACAACAGGACTCTAGCTATATCTTTAATTATTGAATGATATGATATCTATATTTTTATTGTATATTTCGAATTCTTAAATTTTAATTCCAGTTTTTCTACAGTTATCTTAATTCAGAATAACAACAAAGTATAAATTTCGCCAGATGCTCTAAAAATTTAGTTAGTTAAAATTTATTTAAATTCTCGATATTAATCTAAAATTGGGTTTCCTTCACGCAATATAAATAAAAACCTTTTTATAACACTCCCAACTAGTTTCCCTTCAAAATAAAATTTGCAAGAAAATTGCGTATATACCGAGACATTTCAGAAGTAAATTATATTTGAAATTGCGCTTGATAAATTATTCATACATTAAATAACCCCTAATGTTTTAGCTATGATCGAGGCAGGATAATCTTAAATATTGCGAGGATATATTATGCGGCAACTAAGGATATTAATCTAGGATTATTATGCTTAGATATTTACAAAATCAACGTGTTTATTACGATTTTACAGCTCCTATAGCGAGAGATAATTAGTATTGGTTAATTACTAAAATGTTTAATAAACAATAACGCGTGTTAAGGGACCGCTATCCCAGCTGTTTTTGTTATCATGCATCATTACTGGTTCTGTTTTTTAGTAAAACAATGTTTTTTTTATGAGAAAAAAGATTTTAAAAATACGTTTTTTTTGTAATCAGGATCGATTTTTTTCTGTCCAATCATCATAGGATTCATTAGTTCTATCATCTGTCTACGTTTTCGGGAGCAGTCCTCTACCGCCCTGTATAGGATATGTTTTACAAGACGCGTAGAGTTAGGATAATCCTTGTCTCGTTTAATAGTCAGTGTACACACAGCAAAAGCGCTGCTCGGGGTGAAGAGTGCTTTAAATAATAGACAAAGCACTACTGACAATGAAAATTACCATAAAGTTAATGGTCAAGCCACACATTTAGACTACAGCGAACTTAATACTATGCTTAAAGAGTATTAGGTTAGGATGTTTATAGTTAGGAGCTTGACTCTTCACAGATTTGATAACCTTTTTACAATGCAAGTACTTTGTATGACGTCTAGGCAATTTATATGAAATGTACTTTTGGAGAATCATATTCTCCTATATCAGAAGCTATGATTCTTTTCTAAGTACTTTTGTGTTTAACAAAAAAGGTTTTAAGACAATTTTTTACTTTAATTTATCATAAAATATTATGAAATAATAGCAGAAATAATATTATATAAAAATTGTACTTGATTTCGATAATAATTATGATATTTAAAAAATCATACAGACTGTTTACGTGTAAAATGCTTCATAATTTTATTTTTAAATAAATAACTGAATTTAAATTTATGAAAATTTAGAAGAAACATTACATCTACGTAAACCTCTGCACAAAAATATTTAGCAGATCGCTAGCTTATATTTTCTTTGAATTCATATTTTATACAGTATATTGTTACAGGAAAGCGTGGAATTCGCTACGTAAACAACATACGCTTGAAAAATAATAACAGTAATTTAAACAAAAATTTGTCTACTCATATTCTACTAACACTCAATGAGAGCAGAAAAGAAAAGCGCAATTTTCCGATCGCTTAACATAGATTTCTCAAAGAGTTTACTTGTTTCAGATATGTGATGAATCAATATGTACTCATCATGGCCATCGGAAGGTCTTGGCAGTTTTCTGTTAAAAGAAGACACAAAGATTTGAACCAGCATGCGTAAACATAGAATATACTAAAATGGAGCTCAATTTTGTTTCTCCGACTAATGTAAGTTGTTTTTTTTTTAATTAAGCTTGATTAAATTTACTCATGCAGAAATGGCTTATTCGCATGTCTTCGTCGCTAAAATATATAACATAATTGGCATTACTTTAATACCAGCATTATCTTATTACTTTTTTTATAAACTTGGTTTTTGTAATATATTAAATGCCTATAAAATGTATTCGGAAAAAATTATATGATTTTCTTACAAAATTTTGTGTAATGCCCTGAGTAACAACAGCTTGACAGCGAATGTTTAAAAAATTATACTGTGTATAAAATGTATCTGTTATTATTACCAAATTACTTTATAGCACTTATACAATATCAGTTTTGCCAGCGGCTTCGCTCGTTTTTTTTATTTTTACACCTTGGGATAATTGGACTTTTAATAAGGAACCCTGATTTTTTTTAAAATATAATATAACCCATAGCTCATGAGATTAACGCGTACAAACAAACGCGCTAATCTCAGGAACCGCTAGTTGGATTTGGCAAATTCTTTCAGTGTTGGATAAAAAAATTATCAAGGAAGGCTATAATCTATACATCATTATGCTATGATTAATAGGACATAGCATTATTGAGAAACGTTGTAAAAACGGAGAAATTTTACTCCATTTGAGAGCTTCCTTCGCGTAAACGGTTTAAGAAATGCAAAAATCATGTATAACGAAATTGTTTCCCTTAAAAGTTCTAAGCATAAGGTCAGCTCACTATGACTTTTTTTAACGATTATCGTTTTTGTATAAATTAACTTTTGTGATGCAGATGAAGTTGCGTTGGTGAGCTAGTTCACCATAAAATAATATTACGACGATAAATTGAAAATAAATAATCCTATCTTTAAATTTAAACCAAACTGCATACGTGTGCAAATTTGATTAAAATTGAGTTAAGTATTTTAGGAGTCCTTCGCGGACAAACGACATGATACGTAATTTATATATATTAAGATATTATATATCTACTAGGCTAAGTAATCTCCGTATGCTTTTAGACTTTAATTTACAAACTCATACGATTTTGTAACAGTGTAACCTCAAATCCCGAGTAGCTGTCACCGCACCAATCAGCCGACTATTAAACGCCAAATCTATGTCAGCGCTCGTGTCAAAGGGAAATAATTTTACCACAGTTTAATTTAATTTGACATGGTATTACAGAATTACTCTCGTTAACAATTTCGTTTTTTACTCTGGATATAATAAGAGAGGATGTTATGAATTCACTTCGTTACTGTTTTTGGCATCGTATCTTTAAAACGGATAAACGAATTTTAATTTCATTTTTGTTAATATAAATAAAAGTATAATAAAATACAGTATTTTAAAAATTTACCGACAATTCTTAATCATAGGAAGCAGATTCTATTTTTAATTTTTGAAATGTATATTTTTCTAAAAAAAATAGCTTATTTTAATAGTCTCTTAAGTTCTACTAATTGACACCACTGTTGTGTTTTTTAAATTGACATTCAAAGCCGTTACTTTCAAGTTTTCCACAAATACATAAAGTCGATTTTGTAATTTAACAGTGAGTGTGAGATACTTGTTTCCATCCTTATTACACTTCCTTACTTATTTACTTCCGTTTTCCTTAAAGTCTTGTTACTTGTTCTTTGTTACTTCCTTTCTTGTTAGAGAATTCTAAAGATTGTTTCGAATTTTAGTTTTTGATAGTGATTTAATGAAGGTAGTTTTAATACATTACAAAGAAAAAATACATAGGTTATGAGCACAACGTGGAAAAATTGCTTCAAGATATTGTCTATATTTGAGTGTCAAAGAAAATCTAAACTCTTACTAAAAAGCTCAGATAAGTCATAAAAGCTCATACTGCATTTTCTAAGCCCATATCAATTCATCAATCACTTCTCCATTGAAAAACCGTAGAGTAATGACTGTAATATAAAAATGATTTCATAATATTTCCAACATTTTTTTATCTCGCTGTAAAGCTGAGGCTTGATCAATGCTCTGAATGAGACCATTCAATGAATATGTATGCCAACTGATTTACAAGTTAACATACTGGTAACATTATCTGAACATGCGACTATAGTCTACGACGTATTGTAATAAAGGCGATTTTCGCATAAAAGAAAGTTAATTAAGCAATGCCGATTGTTGTTAAGGTATTCGAGCGTGAAGCTTTTGTAAATGAACGGTAGTAAAGCTTTGTTTGTTTAGTACTTGAATAATTATATCAACGCTCGTTGAAAGGTTTTTAGAAACGGATAATTAATATTGAACTTAGGTAAGGGTTTATGTTTTTTAGACTTAAAATCGCTAGTAGGTATTATTTTTTTAACATCTCCATCCATATGTAACATATAATATTAAAAGTAGTCATAAACATAAAAAATTACAAAAATTACCTGCACGGCCATTCTAGGACGTGTAGAGAAGATGGATTGCAGTATAGTACATTTTTTTTAAATGAGTTGTGATATGCAAAAAGTTTGCAAAGATTATCAACAATCAGTAAAATGTGTCGTCATTACAATCAACGCTGAATCATTATTTTATTTTAATTTTCATCTATTTTCAGTAATTGTATATAATTTTTGCCAACACAGTTTTTATAAGCGGTGACTGTTAGAGACAATGTTTGTAAATACGACATAGCAATACTCAGAAACATTTTGTCCAATCATTACGAAATTTGGCATATAATATATATGTATTTTTTCACAAAAAATACATATATACTAATATTACGAAGCTGAAGAATTTGTTTGTTTGAACGCGCTGATCTCAGGACCCGCTGGTCCGATACGAAAAATTATTTCAGTGTTGGTTAGTACATTTATCAAGGAAGGCTATAGGCTATATTATATTTTCAAAAAAATAGGGAATCTTCTAATAGTCCAATAATGTAACCCGTGTAAAAATGGAATTGAACGCGAGCGAAACGGCTGGCAGAAACTAGTATAATATATACAAAAGACTTATACAAATCAAATTAGTATATTATCTTATGTGATGAAGTGAAGTTGCACGGCTCAGATAATTAATAACTATAATTTAAAAGAAATTTCTTAATTTTTGTGGTATTGTCATAAAATAGAAGTACAATGAACACGTATTTTGAGAACAATGTGTCATTAGTACAGAATTTATCTGAAAAGAACGAATGTCGTTAGAAACAGATTAGTTATCAGTAATTCCTAGCTTATTTTCATGAGACATTTCTAGAATAAATACGCGTGAGAGAAATATTGTTTTTCGCTCATAAAGATTATCGTGTAAAAAATATATATTATGATTATAATTTAATATACATTTTACCGAGTGTATCTGATATTAAATGTCTAACTTCATGAGTTCATAGTAAGTGTTTATTAACAAACTCTTAACTTCTAGTATTTGATACGGGGTAAAGTTTTGACGTATTCGTGACTTTATAATATTTGAGTTTCTTAACTTCTTAAACTTGAACACAAATTTATAGCGCTTGTTTATGAGACGTCAGTACTGTTCTTGAGATTTCTTTTAATGAACTCATTTATAAGTTACAATTTTTGTTTCTTTTAAAAGTTCAAATTAACGGAAGTTAGTCGCCTGAAAAGTTTTCGTTTTAATTACGGGCTACGCTGTAGACATCCGAAGTGCCGTGCTACTGTTCGTTCATAGGGGCATACGATTATAAAATCGATGACATTTCTTGATTTTGTGGAGCTTCTTAGTTTAAAAAGGCTTAGCCTGTAAACAAAAATAGAAATAGCTTTTAGCATATTTTTGTTTAATAGAATAGCATGTCAAACGCTGATACTCCACCTGATTCTGCCACCCGATGTTCTAAAGCTGGGAAATTTAGAAGGCCTTAAGACCATAGCAACATTATATCGATTCATTAAATAATGATCAGTTTAAGTTCATCAGGGTATAATCTAGGGTCTATTATTTGAAATGCTACACGCTATGTAGTAAGTTTACAGAACCACCTGCATAATCTACGCCGTAGGCAACCTCTACGCTTAAGGTAAAGCCTATGTCGCTTTGCTTACTTAACTGTAAGCAAATCTTGTAACCAAGATTAGTAATACATAATTACATCTGTTGCCATACACAGACGGTGATAGGAACAAATGACACATCTGTGGAATATGAAGACGCCGAGGATCCCGACGCAGTTACACTCCTCTCCATACTAGTAGTTGGTAAGACAAAGAAAATATTCAAATCAAATCAAATATTAATCAATGAATCAAAAGTCATATATCCATATAAAAATCAAATATATGATGGCGAATGAATGTCACTTAAGATCTAAGTTTACAGGCTTTACATGACCGCGCGAATTTCCAACAACAAACAAGAAACTCAGCCGAGTTCTTTATACCAACTATTTCTAAAAATATATTTAAATACTAAGGTCTTTATCTATTTTCATATTAAATAAAAGCTTAACATTTTAATACGGTTACATATTTGCAGTGTCTGACTAAGCTCGTTAGACGTACTCTCAAAGATGATATTATTTTACAAAATAACTCTATATATTTTATCAAGTTTACAATGTAACTATAATTAGAGTAGATTATTCAGCCAGTTTTCTGTCTAGACCAAGGCTTATGTCTTTAAACAAACATGACCCTTGGCTAGAGACAAGTTTTAAGTATATTGTGCTAATAGACGCAAATACCAGATGATAAGTACCCTAGAAAGTATATTCGTATGTACTTCTGAATTCTGAATTTTAGGAGGAATGTACAAACAGAAAACTTTATCTAGTTTCACAAGTTTATTTACATTTGTAATTGATAAGAAAAGAAAAAAAAGAAAATTTTAAGATACTTCTCACTTTCAACTTTCTGTATATTTTTCAATTATATGAGTATATCATCCTATAATATTTGGAGCTGAATTGATCTTAGAGTCATTATCTAACGCATTCTTTTACTGCTACAAAGCTGGTATACTTACCATTAACTAAGATTCTTTAAATTCATATACATTACGGATTATTTAAAGATTTCGATACAAGACCGCAGATTAAAAATTTTCTCTTTTCAGGTATATTTCTCTCCTTACTGATATTCGTGAGTGCAGCTGGCAATATACTGGTCTGTATTGCGATTTACACAGACCGTGGCTTGAGGAGGATCGGCAATCTGTTTCTGGCCTCGTTAGCGATCGCGGATATGTTAGTGGCTGCCGCAGTGATGACCTTTGCTGGAGTTAATGATTTGCTAGGGTAAATATAAGTAAATTTTACAATCTTAAAATAAACTTTGAGGCTACAAGTACGATCGATTACACTCGCTTCAAAATCGAACAAACTGTACAAATAGCAAATTTTTAAAAATTAAATGTTATTAGGGTTTAAAGTAGGAAATATGATCAAGAATTAGTTTTTTGGTCTTATTTTTACTGAATAACTAAACATTCAATAGCCAAACATATAGTATATAAAGATCTACTTAAGGACGATCTCTACGACCCCATAGATAATAGAATTATATTTGCTCTGACATCTCCGAAATATCATTACGAATTCCGTGGCTTCGGGAATTTATTCGCGAGACTTATTTTCACCCTTCGTTATAATAACTTACTTATACAATTATTGAATTATACAGACACATTATCTCAAACTGTAAGTAGTTTACGGGCTTCTAATTCTTCATCCTTCTAATATTCAACGCTTCTAATCGAATTAAACCTGACAGTTTAGATTTAATGTTCGAAAACACTATTTTTCTTACTTTTATTTTTTTCCAGAATACTGAAAATTTAATTTTTTGGAATTCAAAAGAAGAGTAAACTGCTTCCTCCTCCATATCAATAATGTATTTTAAACCTCTTATATAAAAGTAACTTAATAAATTTTCAACCAGGTACTGGGTATTCGGCGAGCAGTTCTGCGATACTTGGGTAGCCTGTGACGTCATGTGCTCGACAGCATCCATACTAAACCTCTGCGCTATATCACTTGATAGATATATTCATATAAAGGATCCTTTGAGGTAATACTGAGTACATTTACTTGCTACCTTTGTGCGTATGTCATATATTCGGTGCCAGAAGATCATACTGTTGACAATTTGGAAGCTAAGTAATTTTGGTATAGATTGTATTAACTTGCTGTAATGGAATTTACACGTTATCTGATAGTGATCAGTATTATATGTTAGCATACATATGTTATGAATTGCCTAAAATCTTTGGAAATTGTTTCATTTAAAAGAAATTTTCTACAGTAATCATTTACTCACCGCAGTTTACAGATCTGTAAAAAATATGGCAAACTATCTCAATGATAATGAGTATATACAATATTTCTATACGTATGTTGACAGTGAACTCCTCCTAAATGGCTGGACCTATTTGAATTTTTTTTGTGTGCGTTCAAGTGCATTTGCGGATTGTTTAGATTCACATTTTGATCCAATAATTTAAAGAAATATATATTTAAGACAGTTATACAGGACAACGTCTGTCCGATCTACTAAGATATTATAAATCGTCATAAAAACTTCGAAAATTTTATCATTTAAAACAACTTTTCTGCTATAAATATTGATGTAGCGAAAATTATAGATGTGTATTAAATCTTTTAAACTATCTCGATGATTATGAGTATATTATATATGTATATACTTATTTTGATGTCATATAACTACTTTTACTTGCTATCAGATCACTGACTTTTAGATCACAACAAAGATCACTAATTAAACCATTTCTAGATACGGCCGGTGGGTAACACGTCGAGTAGCAATCGTTACGATAATCCTCATTTGGTTGCTTGCGGTGATGGTCAGTTTCCTACCAATTTCTTTGGGGTTACATCGGCCCCCAGATGAGACTGTGACGACCACCGAGCGACCCCCAAGATACCCCACTTGTGCGTTGGTCCTTACACCCACGTACGCAGTCGTATCCAGTTGTATATCATTTATACTGCCTTGTATCGTTATGATCAGCATATACTGCAGGTACTATATACTATAGTATTTTTATTTTTTAATAATAGCAAGTTTACCCAAATTTAGAATCAGAAGTATGTTTGCGATAGGTTGACTTTCTTGTATTATTTATATTGTATTTTCTTGAGTTTCTATCAAGATACATTTGTGTTACATTGTCTGTCTAATTTTATGGTATTTAAACCTAAATATAACATTTTTCTTATTTTTTTCTGGTATATTCAATGCCATTTGTGTAATGGCATTGAATATACCAGAAAAAAAGGATTAGATCTTATAATGAAAATGAATAAATAAAAATAATGATTTTTTTTATGTCTTAACATTGCATCAAACCTAAAATACGGCATATTATTTATCAAATGATTGATCTAGATGGTAATTTGTGTTATAATAATCAGAGCCTATTTATAAATTACAATATATTTTTATTATATTTAGGAACATAGAAGTGAAATTATGAAAGAAACAATAGACCTTTATTAATCTTAATGAGATTTTTGTACAAAAGGAAAATAATAATAGAATATAAGATATTTTCATTAAATCTGCTTTTGCACTGTCATGTTTCTTTTCCAACACCACTTGAAGCCTAGCTGCCGTCATTCGATCGCCTTATTGATGCTGCTATTTCAATTGAAAATTCTGGTCTCGAATTTAATTAAAAATCTTCTTTGTTTCGTGCAACGTTACACATTAAGTTAAATACAATTCGTATTTACGATAGAATCGAAAATTAAGCTTTCCCTAATCGGTTAAGATCTTTATTATTTTTTATAATTATATTAATTGCGTAATTCTTTCCAGATTGTATTGCTACGCTCAAAAGCATGTAAAATCTATACGGGCGGTGACAAGAACAGTCCAACTGCCGGATAACCGGACGAAATCTGTCCGAACCCGGGTACATACCCACGTCCATTCGTCACCTTATCACGTATCTGATCACAAAGCGGCGATAACTGTTGGTATTATCATGGGCGTATTTCTACTGTGCTGGGTACCATTCTTCTGCGTGAACATTGTAGCAGCTTTTTGCAAGACATGTATACCAGGTAAATAAAATTGTTGTTTATTATTCTTAATTTACACCGACTCTGTCAATATAATACTCTTCATAGGTCAATGTGAAAATAAAAGTATCTTTATAACAAATAATATTAGCCAGTAAAAATCTTATCACTACCGGTTCAGCTATTCGGAATCTGATACGACTCTGGGCTCTTCAGGATTGATCAAAAGATATTTATAGACAGCTGTGCTTTGCCATTTTAGAACACATCACTTTCCAGCAGGCAGGATCGTGGTCGAACAAATCTCTATTTTATGTTAAAAAATTGAAACAAAAAAGACAGAAAGACGTATATTTTATAAGTATAGAAAAAAGTTGTTTTCTTATATTAAAAATAAATATACTATGTTTTAAAATAAAATTTATGTAACATAAATCTTCGTATTCTATAAATTCCCACGTCGTTTCCTTAAAATGAAACTTGTAAGCAAGATTATATTTTCTTTAGAGGAAGTGAAATGATTAACGAGTGAACCGGACAGGCGGAAGTTTTAGCGTTAATGATACAAAAATATATTTCTCTCTGAGACCTTGGTTTATTTTACATTTTTCATTGTTTTAAAAAAATTTAAACGATGTTTTTAAGTCCATCAGTAAAATAGAGCCTTTGTTTGGGATGAAAATTTACTGAATGTTATACACCGTTTAATTTGATAAAATATTTATCTACCTTTAGTTTTTATTAAATACTGGTACTTTTATTATACTACACTGAGTTAAAATTGTAGTAAAGAATATTTATAATAAATATTTTTAAACAAAATCACTCCACAACGATACATACGAGTACATAGGTATTCATGAAATAGACGAGGTTGTTGCTTAACAAAAATATGGATTCTTAGTTATATTTGAACAACTGAAGTGACTATAATCGATTTTCGTGCATTTTAATGTATATGATATAGTAGGACACTCATATAATTTTAATAAAGTCATTAATTATTTAAGTTAATTTAATTTAAAACTCTTACTACTGAATTTTCATTTAGTTCATTTTCTGAAATACGACTCATAGGTATTAGCTTGAGAACTTAATAACGGAATTGAAAAAGCTTCGTTTTCCACGTATAAAGAGCTTAAGTATGAGAGAAAAATATTTTCTATATGCGCGTCAGGTTAATAACATTATGGATAAATTGAAATATATCAGTTTGTAACGACTTTTTAACTTGAATAATTACGTACTAACTCTGAATATTTAACATCTTCTCAAAAGGAAAGAATTATGAGAGATTTAGATTATAGATTATATAAAAAAGCCTCAAAAGTGTACCATATACCTTTAAATGAAATTAAAAATGATCTATTTTAAACTTTATAGTAAATAGATGGCATAGAATTACGCTTTACTAACTTAAAATAATTATAAATTGTTGATTTTTTCTAACCCAATAGTTCACATAAATATTTATCGAAACACATTATTAATATAAAAATTTTGTAGCTGCAATTTAAATGTGGTAAGATTTCTATTAATTCAATCCATTTTTTTCAGAAAACTAACTCCTAGGCCCACATTACGACTACTACAAAATTCAAATTTGTGCTTTCATTTAAACTATTAAAAAAATAATTGTAATAGCGTAATTAGAGTTAGGTTAAAATAGTCTTTTAACATTTGGTTAAATTTAGATACAAGTGACAGTAATAAAAGTCTCTTATATCAATAATATAATAGAGCACTTACGAAATTCGCGAAATAAATAATTAATGACGGATACCGCAGCGTAATAACGCCCTTGTAATCATGATTGGTATTTGGGTCAAGTGAAAATAGGAAATGCCGGGAAAAATCATATTAGGACAGCTCTACCCCGAGGAAGCCGAGATATGCATTGTTGACAGTCGTACATCTTCAATATTTCTAACTAGAAACTATAAAGTATTAGCTTTTATCGCG
>JAOSYY010000007.1:3563644-3579227 GCA_025727935.1 Hebomoia glaucippe
CAAACACACTCTTCAGCTTTATAATATGAGTATAGATTCTAATATCGAATAAAATTTGAATAAGGTAGAAAGCATAAATACCGTTTTCATAGTATTATACAAGAGTACTTTTCAGAGTACCGTACAATAGGTCTCTTGAATTCATAATTTTTCCTTCAATAAGATAAATGCACTCCAATTTATTGTATTAGCTGACAATAATATGGTTGTTTAAGTCTTAAAAGTTCGAATATTGTATTTGAGATTACCTTTTTAATATTGATCTCTGAATTTTTACAACAGATATGTATATAATTTGTATCTGTTTTCGATTTACTTGTTTACGTTTTTGTTATAACTCTACATAAGGTATGTATTACTATGCATAACAAAATGATTTATCATCTCGTTATAATTTTATTACAGTTATAGATCGACAAATGAAGCCTTATTTATGGAAAGCGATTCCTCAGCTACATGATAACAATAAATAATTATTGATGTTTCATAAATTTAATTAATTAAAGTAACGTTAATATTTGGACATTTTAAAGTTATACGTCAAAATGGCCTTAAATATATTTCGCGCTTCTTTTATACCTGAATCATAACCTAATTTGTGACTAAAATAGAATTATGATATTTTTCCAAGCCATTTAATAATCGAAGTTCTGAATGGAACCGAACCTGTTAACCTTTGATTCAATTTAACTTTAAGTAAACGAAGTTTTATTTAGATTCTTAAAATCTATACAAATATAATGATGCTATAGCTATGCTTTAGATTCAGATAAATAAGGCAGGTAATAAAATTATTTTATGAAATATTTTTTTTCTATCCTGTTTTATTTTATTTCGCTTATACTTTTTGTTCCATTTTTAAACGCACATTTTCACTCCAGTTATTTCTATAATCATTTTAATTTATTTGAAACTTATAGACTTGTTAATTGAACTTGAATGAAGCAGATTTTCCATTACGATTTATGAAATACATGGGTTAATACAATCACCCATCCATGCAGTCAATTTATGCATTCTGTTAGCCACATAGCCAAGTCGACCTTACTATAAATACTATTATAACAGTGAACACGACATAGCAGAGATTAATGCAGTTTTTTACGACATCAAAATACTTAATATATATTTAAATTATAACGACACTCTTCCAGAAAGTCCAAAGCGTCGGAAACCACTCTATGATAAATTATTATCTACATTACAGATATTTTAAACAAAAGTTTGAAACGTATAATTTTAAAACATTAAATGTATTGACTAATGTTATCTCATTATTTCAACGTTTTTAGTTAATAAAATATGTTTAAATCATGCCGCTTTCTTATAGGTGTGGAAAGGAAAACGTCGTAATGTTATTCTTAAGTGTTACACAGATAAACTTGTATATTTTAATAAATTCTAGCCTTAATACCGAAATATTCTTAAATAAATGTGAGTTATAGAAAAGAAAAACTCTTAGATTAAATTATCATTATATTTCTAGCTGTTTGCCAACGAGGACTATAGCAAGATACAATCGTTATCCATATTAGAATCTTTTGTATCGTTTAAAAGCACTAATCATAGAAAGATCTGTACATAACGACTTTTCTTTATACCATTCAGGAGTGGATAAATGTTTGTAGCACTGAAGGCCTCTTGGAAGCCAATTAACTATGGCGCCTTTGAATCTATTATCTTAGTCTCCGCTTCAATCTAGACTTGAATCTTACCTGTTACTATAAACATTGCTAGATATACCTTTATTTAGATTTGGAACGATCAAACAATTAGCTTTTTGTTACATTATATAAATAAATAAAATGCTTTTTTAAACTTAGTCTTGTTACCATTGAAATGGCGTAAATAAAACATAGATGTTAGTAGTGTTAACAGACACTAAAATTAGGTAAATCAGACTCATATAATCTAATATATAAAATTCTCGTGTCACAATGTTCGTCCCCATACTCCTCCGAAACGGCTCCACCGATTGTTATGAAATTTTATATACACTAGTAAAACTGAGAATCGGACAACATCTATTTTTCATCCCCCAAAACGTTAATAAGGGTGGTCCACCCCTAATTTTTTTTTTATTATTTAACAAAATAATTTTTTATTCTTATTTTTTATGATACAGCATATAAAATTATATATAACCCCCAATTTTCACTCCTCTACAGTCAACCCTTACTTTTATGTGGCAAAACGACGTTTGCGGGGTCAGCTAGTAAGTAATTATAATTTGAGCATTCTGATATACGTACTAAAACATCTCAGTTACAGTCATTTCATCTATGAATCATATGCATTATGACAGAATGTTGAATTTAAATTTTTACCATAACCATTCAATACTCAACAAGATCAGATGTGTAAACTTGTAAAAGTTGCAAAAAAACGCTGAATAATAATATTTTGGACAACCCCTTAATACAATACTAAGTTTTATATACTATTAGAAATATTCATGTATTGTCACATCCATTAATTTATTATCCAAGCCAAGTTAATACGTCACAGGATTCAAATCATTCCCGTAGCTGTGTGGCAATCTACTCAACCCCTATTTACTATCAAACCTAGTTCACTATGAAACAGTATCAAGAATAACGACGAAATATAGCGATTGAATGATTAATTATTTGCATATTATAGAGGCTAATTAGCCTAGATGTCACGACATATTGTCATCCCTTGATTCTTTTGTATTTTGACATTTTTTTTAGTACATAACAAAAGAAATTACAATAACTATTATGACAAATAATTTACCTGTTAAAATAGTTAGAAAACATTTTACATTGACAACTATAACACGAAGGCAAACAAATAAGATTTTGATTTGATTTATATGCATTATTAGTTTCTTTTTATGTGATAGGAAGGCAAACGAACATACAGTTCACGTATATTACGCGATTACTGTCATCCATAGACACCTTCAAGATCAGTAGATCTAAAAGACGCGTTGCCAACCATAAGGTCTTATTCTATTTATTTCGAGTATTCGGTAATTCATAGATTGAAATCGAAACGCACATAGCACTTCACGACTTTTCCATCTATGATCGGTGGTACGTAACCTGGACGGAAATTATACTATAACTTAGTTTTTAATTGACCAATAATTTTTAATTAACCTACCCACTCTATAGTTTAATTATTTTTTTTTTATCAATAATAATTTATAATATAAGGGTACTCTCAGATACTCGTTATTACATCAGCTATCTACTAGAGAAAATCGACTATGCAAGTAGTAATAAAGGATTATTGTAATATTATAAATTTAAATAATAAAAATAACAATACCAATTTAATTTACTTCTTTAAATTATATAAATACTAGATAGATTAATTAATAATTATTAATTATGTCTATTATATCGTGCTGAACTGCACATTTTTTATTATCTTATCATTTAATTATTACCTATTAGAAATATAATTATTTGATAGTAAGTATATGTATATATATTCAAGAATAGGCTTTTAAACGTCAAGAATTCAAAAAGGTACGGCATCGACTCTCTTGGAGGGATCGTATAGCAGAGTTGGATGATATTTAAATTGCTGACCAATACTTCGAGCACACGTTAGAATAAAGTGCTCCTCGTTTACTGTGAGAAAACGGTGGTCTCAGCTTGCTGAAGTCTATAACTAAGTTATTATGTGCAACGAGTTTGTAGCAAATTTAACTTAGACTATGTAAATGTAAGTAATAGCCTTACTCGCTAAATTACACATTTATTAACTTCACTTGTTCAACTAACTAGGAGATAATCTACACTAATATTATAAAGAAGAAAGATTTTATTGTTTTTTGTTTGTTTGTATTGAACTCTGAAACTACTTGACTGATTTGTAAAATTCTTTCACTGTTGGGAAGCTAAACTATCTCGGGGGAACATAGGTTATATTATATTTTCAAAATATTAAGGATCCTTGCTTTAAGTCTAATAATGTAAACCAAGTTGTAAAAGTCGTAATGAACACGAGTGATGCCGCTGACAAAAGCTAATGTAATCTTAAAAGTGTTAAATCATACATTTAAGTATTATGTCGAATTTGACTCTTAAATTTTTTTCGTTCTCATAAGAATATTTTTATAACAGTTATATACAGACGAGCTGTGGTTTGGTAGGTAATACAACAGCCAATAATGTGGTAGATATTAATTTTAATGTCGAGCACTAAAAGTTAAAAGTCGAAAAGCGAACAGCAGCATTTTAAGACTTTTCCATCTACTAACTTGGTATATACGAATTGATTTAGTTATAGCGCCTACAGTTAAAGCACTTTTTTAACCAATGTTCATATTATTTTACCTCAAAATTAAATCTATAATAGTTTCCACGAGTTTGGAAGCTGTGTTCAATTATTTTAAATAACGAACGTGATATTTCATAGCGTAATTGAGGTTTTTGCAAAAACAGGACAAATTGGCTCATTTGCACAAATTATTTGCATCGGCTTATAAACTGTTTACTGGTTTATAATTCGCACCTTTGGCTTTAATAGCTCTCACAATAAACTGTACTAAAATTTAAAAAACAGAGTTTGCTTGTTTGAATGCGTCAATCTCAAGAACCGCTGGTCCAATTTGAAAAATTATTTCAGTATTGGATAGTAAATTTATCGAGGAAGGCTATTTAAAAACAAAAAATTAGAGATTCTTAAGAGTCCAATACTGTAACCCCAGGAGTAAAAATTGAAATGAACACGAGTGAAGCCGCTGACAGAATCTAGAATAAAATATTAAGCGTTATTCCCTATTTATTAATCTTATAAATAAAATACTTTTATAGTTTTTAGTATAATGTAGTAATTATGTTATGTTTGTACCTATATCCAAAACGGTAATAAAATCGAGATTAGTCTAAAGCAAATTGCAATCATTAGAAGGGAAAGCGGTTGTCTAGAGATATTCGATAAATATCGTGAAAAGAATGGTTTGAACGCGTGTACGGAATGGAAGTAGGCTCACAAAATTATATACAATCTGAAAGGTTCACAAGTGTTCGTTGAAAGATATTTTAAAGAAAGGTATTGAAAGCACCTAAAATCGATGAGCATAAAATCATGATAATAAAGGAGAGTGAAGAGAGTAGGTTAGGATCATTGCAAATGGAAGTCTTCTTTTAAAGACAAATTATGTATGATTATAATAATTGTATGGGTGTTAAACGTTTGATTTATTTGTAAACCCGCGATTTTCTTGATTCGTAATTATTATTAACTATATTAATGAAAATACTAAAAAATAGTAAAGTTACGCATTAACTTAACTATCTGCCAGCGAAAGATCCATAAAAATCGATCGAGCCGTTTAAGCGAATAGCCGAGTTAAACAAACAGACACACAGCCATACAAAATTTGTAAAAAATGTTGTTTAAGTATAAGAACCGTATTCATATTAATTTAGTACAAAGCGGTTATTTTAATATTATTATTATTTTAATATACAGATACTTTTTTATTTACCAGTATCGTGTTACGTAGTTGAGGTTTGTCTAGTTTTCAAATGCTGTATCTTAAATATTTTTAAGCTGCTGGACGCTGTTTTGAAGCAACTTGATAAAATTGAGATTTTCACGTAACTTTCACATATTTTATAAATATTAATTAAGCTTGGATTAGGATGAAACTCAATTTAAATTCAGTTTAACCATAGCAGCTACTGTCATTGGCTTAACCCGATAGAAACTCATTATTATGTAAATTATAATCTTTTATATTATGTTCTGAGGTGCCAGGTGGATCGAGAGTACAGTATTTCTAAACTTTTTTTTTAATTGGGTACAGAAGACGAAGGGTTTGTTCAAACAGGCGGTGTCAAATTGGCGAATGTTGCCATACCCTCGTCAAGATACGGATTGTCGGTCACATATTCGGTTAGGGTCGATTGGGCTCGATTATTTTCACATTTTGAACAAAATACATCAATGGACAGCCATTTATTTTGTGCGTGACAGTTGCGTTGTAATAAATAAACTGACGTTTCTGTTATAACTTGTGAATTATATTTAGCAAAGTTAAAAAAGGATTATTAGATTTTATTGTTCCAATGTGGTATTTATTGATTTTTTAAATATAAAAGTTGGAAACAGCTTTCACCGGAGATTTTTCCAAACCGCTTCGTTATGGTGGCTTGGAAGAAACGAGCCTATTTCTTTTTATAAGGCCCGTGTTCTTGTTGATGATAATATAAAAAAATAGTAATAAATACAGTACATATAATTTTATATTTAGAGCTGAATTCTCGATAGAGCCTGAAGGTAAGGAGAGTTTAAGCTATGACAAATTAAGATTATTATTAATATATCACAATTCTCTAAAACCTATAAATTCTTAATTGAAAACACAATCATTTTCTATTTTATAAAATAATATTCTTCTTTATTAATTCTGGACGGTAATATTAAAAATTGAAACTTTTTAAAGTCTGACTACAGTTTATTTCCATATTAATTCAAAAACTCATCTAAATTCAAATGGAAATAGGAAACAGTGAAACATCAGGAAAAAGTGAAAAACAATTAGGCAGGTGAAACGGGATGGTGAGGCCATTCGCAAAAGGAAATCGAACCGTAATCGTGTTGGTTCGGGACGCGGCCAGCGTTGGACTTACGTTATATACATACTTTTACAGAATAGTCAATATGTTTGTATTTTCTAAATAGACGCATTTTTGTGCACTTTTATTTCTCTACTGCTTTATTAACCTAATAATATATTCAAAATAATATGTATTTGTATTTTATTTCACGTCCATTTTCTTCTATTCTATCTTGTATCTTAATTATGAATAATTTTTAAGATGTCTCTATTTCTTATATACCTTATATTTCTTGTATTGTTTATTTATTTAAATGTTTGTATTGTTTCCTTAATCTAAAATAAAAAATATTGTAGTTACATCGTCAATCGTAATTACACATTGCAAATTTTAATGAGGATTTTATATAGTGTCTTAATTTTGATTTGGTACTATGTCTATGCATGTGTCTGTGCGTATATCTGTGCGATGTTAGCTCTTAGTAAATAGAGAGATTTTGATGTGTTTTTTTCTTGTTTAAAAGCTTGAATTTTTGAAGATCTGTTTAAGTGTTTGATGAAATGTCATTAAGGGATAAATAAAAAATTTAATATTTCATTTTTATTTTGATTTCTATAAATTTTTGTACTTTGATCAGCCAAAATGACTGCCTGCAAATAATTTCCTTTTCTAGTCATAAATTCCACAGATGCAAGAAGAAAATTTCCTATTAATATTATTAATAATTTGGTAAAAAAGCCTTCAAATTAGATTTCTTTGAAATGTCTAGTTGATATAACGTTGATTATTGTTGGAATTTCGATGTTTCATTAATTTGTCCCTTGCAGAAGTATTGAATGCTTTTACAAGCAAAATCAATATTAGCAAATAACTTACGAAAATGTGTTTTCTTAAACAAAATTTCAAAGCATAATTAATTTTGGGGTGTAAGGAAAACAGGAAAATTAAAGAACCACATAAAATATCTAACTATGATATACCTTTTGTAATATGTAACTATGATATAAAAATAATTAAAAGTTCTAAGAAAACACCGGAAAAAAATATGAAACGCCTGAACAAATATTCATAAATTAAAGATAAGAACAACTTTGAAACCGAAAAGAATCGTAACAACTTCGAACCATTCATTCATAAGTTATGATAACAAACAAAAATAAGTGAAAATTACTATATCCCTTTTTTGCTTGGGGATTAAAAAGAGAGAAAATGATTAAAAACTTCAACAGCCTACAGCTGAAATGTACATCTCAGCATTTAGCGATTAGCAAGCTGTATTACACTAATATAAAAAATAGTTTAGGAGATTACTCCAGTCGTGGACTTAATTATTAAGGATTCTCTAAACAAATTAAATTATTCAATCCTTTTAAATTTGTGTTTAAGAAGCCTAAAATCTAGATTCATAAACTTAAGTCCGTTCCTTTTGTTTGTGCTATGATAAGGGCCCTTTCCTAAGCTTCTAGCATTACGGCATATTTCGTAAGATGGAACAAAATCGCGTACAAAGCCTTCGTTAACAAGTTTTCGGATTGTTTATCGAGCTCAAAATGAAGCAGTGGCGAAATTAACGACAATATAGACACGCCAAATTCATCTGTATGTTTAAAGATATAAGGTTTATTTTATTTCATTAGTTGGACACTTGATGGATGTTCAGAAGGGGTAAAAACAAGTTTTGAGTGAATCATGTCGTATTTATTTAGACTGTAGCAATTCATATTAAGTTTGTAGTAGTATTACAGATTTATATCAAAATATTATGTAGAAAGCAGATAATTTATATAGTTAATCCAGAGCAGGAGAATAAAAGATGATAGAAAAGCTTGAAGTTTAAAAATGATTATATACTTAAGTCATCAAATAGAGTATTTTCTTTTTAACCTGTTTAAATTTAAATGTATAATAGTAACCAACCTAAAAAATTTCCTTAGTTACGTTTAAATTTAATTTAAATTTAAATAAGAAATATTTGTACAAAACAAATTATCATGCAGATTAATATTTTACCCTATTATTTTTATTTTTTGTTATTAAATATACTAATAATTTGTTCGTAGTGTATTTGATAGCTATTCTTAACAAATCTCTACCAAAAAAATCTCTTCCGGAGGCTTCAAAAACCAGCCCCTCATTGAACTGATGAGTCATCAATTAAAATCTAATCGGATTCTACATGTGTGAGCAGACTTGCTACAGATTTTTAAGTAGTTGTTTAATATAAGTTTCACTTTATATGGACTTACCATACGGACACACGTACAAAATATTGAAATATCTACCAAATAATGACTGAGCATATTTTTAAATAACTTAATGTTTTTTATCTATTCGTTTCATGAACTGACATAAAATTACATTAATCTTCAGTCAAATTTTAAGTTACTATAGGATTTTTCAATTAATCCGTGTCTACGTATATTCTTTTTTATAATTTAATCAAAGAAGGAATAAGCATAGAATATTTTGTCAGAGAGGTAGTGTTAATTAGTAAGGAGATTTTATATATTTTTGTTTCACGTAATCCCACAAGTATGGGCGCAGTTTTATATGTTACGAACAGTTGTGCGTGAAATATTCAGAGCGCGAACTTTGAAAAAACCTCTTGTTCAAACGAGTTTTACGCTAACTTAGATTAATGAACTTGGATCAATTATTTTTTTCCTCGAAATTCTCATTTATTTTCATTATACAGAAAAATCTTTTACACCCAAAATACAAAAACTAAGATTATGACAATTTAGTTAATTAGTTTTAGGAGACAACTGATATCGTAATAAAAAATATTTTAAGTAATCTTAGACTTTTTAAAAACCTATTAATTCTGATAATATTTTATAGCTTTGTTCTTTTCTAGATGTTATTTTTTTATATATTAATTATAAATCAGACAAACTATTATCAATGAAGTAATAAAGAATTCACAGTATCGTAATCCTTTCTTAAATGAAAAGCCCGCAACAGCCAAACTTTTATAATTTTATAAACACTAAAAATTTCATAGAAAAACAAATGATAGGTGGAAAAGTCGTGAAGTGTTGTGCAGGTTTCGATTTCAGTCTATGAATTTCCGAATACTAGCAATAATAATATATAAGGCCGGTAGCAGAACCTTCTAAAATTGGAAAAATATAATTATGTAATATGGCTAAGGCCTTAAGGTTGGCAATGAGTTTTCTAGATCTACTGATTTTGGAGGTGTCCATGAGATACTTATCGCAGAAAAATAATTACATGCCTCATACTCCGACACTAAGTTAAAACGACTAATGACTCTAAATAGTTAAGATAACCGTGGTTTTAACACTTATCAAGTAACAAAGGTGTTTAAAATTACAACAGTTTACAAGTGACTCTTGGTAATAGCTGCCGAATTATTCATCTCGATTACTGTATTGTTATCACTAAAAGAGTGACAAAGTAACACCACACCATTCCACCGCTAATGAGGTCTGTGGGTATAACGAGCAAACACCTTAGAGCCATTAACTTCAACAAAGCAGCTGGCATTCACTCCTATTATATTGCGAAGTGTTCATAGTAGATATAAACAATAATGAACTGCAAAATTCTATATTTATACAGCCTTGAAGACAACATTTTTACGGGCTCATTGGTCTAGCCGTAATAGTCTATAAACATAATGTATCAGTAGATATTTTGTAAAGGTACGTCCAATCAATATATGCAAAAATAATTGCGAACACGGAAAGGTGTTTTTTATTTAATTCATCACAAGATGGCTTTGTTTCATTCAAATTTGGTGTGAGGAATGAAGAAATCTGCATTTATAAAGGTATTCTCTGCTTTAAGTACGTATAAAAATGAGCAGAAACCGCGTGTCTGTACATTCAATGAATTTAACCAAAAACAATATGTGACATTAGAAGTACAGCTAAGTGAAACAATAGTTTTATTAAAAATACATTACTTTACTAAAAAAAAAACCAGCAATAAAGCATGACAACAAAAACAGCTATTTTAACATGATGAACCGAAATAACGCTAATAAAATGTTTTAAAAATATGTTCTTTTAGTCAGGATCGATTTTTCTCCGTACCATCAACTAAGGTGTCATGAGTACTATCATCTATCTTTTGTGTTCGGGAGCGGTCCCCTAACACGCGTTATATTAGTGTGATGTATAAGCTATATCTTTAAAGTTTAATTAAAATCCGTGCAGTAGTTTTCATGTGAAAAAGTAACAAACATCCATATACATACAGACTTTAACGTGTGTAATATTAGTGACGATAATCATTTCTGACATGAATCTCCTTTCATCTTACCTAATAGTTTAATTAATAGAAACTGGATATTAACATTTCGCTCTTACGACAGCCCGCGTTGAATTTACTAAGTGCTTCTCGACACTCTTCCGCATATTTTAATATTTGATATCTATGGAGCGATGGAACTGAAGTTCCATGAGTTAAGGGTGAAAACTCCATAAAGATCGTCAACACACCTGCGAATCCTTGAATAGACTTCATAATTATGTATATTGTTAGCTTAAGACTTAGTACAAGAAACAAATTGGAAGTTTTTACTTATTTCAAATAATATAATTAGATAGCTTTAAGTAAATAGCAATTAAAATAATTTATACAATTTCAGAGAAACTTTCTTTTTACTCGCTACTTAAAGAAATAAAAGAATCCTATTGAGAAAGGTAAAAAAATAAATTTGAATGTATAAATAAAACTTTTAGACCTTTACAGACTTTCTGTTGAATTTGCCCAGTCGTTTGAAAGTTCGTGTTTCTTAAGAGAAATTCTACACTCGATATTGCTGACCAACTGACTACAATAATGTTTTTGCAAGCTTTTTTCTCAGTTCTACGACTTTTTCTATTTCGTTAATAGGTACACGAATAGCAAATACAACTGTACAAATAAATAGTACTGATATCAGAAACATAATTCAAAATAACAGATACAGTATATAAGCTGGAAAATTTCGTATATAAGAATTTAGAAACGACCATCGGCATTTATTTATATAAAGAGTAATTAGGGCTACTCTTACTTCATCGTAATGATGAGGATTTAACCAAGTAGGTATATAAGTCACGGGCGTATGAAGCAATTAATTTATATATATAAACCCCACAGACGTCCTGTACACATACGTTTATAAATAACATTTCAAACCTTTTTGTAAATTTAGACTATTCTTGAACACACATATAAATCTTATGAAATTCAATCCAGCAGCATAGGAGGAGTTTAAAACACGCACAGAAGATTTAAATACATATATAAAGATAGGAAGAGCATTTCGCTTTTAGAATCACAATTATGTAATTGATTTGAAAGTTAATAAATATTGTACTTTATTAAAAACTAGCTTCTGCCAGACGCTTCGCTCGCGTTCTTTTTGATGTTTAGACCTTGGGTTACATTATTGGACTTTTTCAAATCCGCCCAGCGGTTCCTGAGATTAGCACGTCAAAACAAACAAACAAACAAACTCCTCAGTTTTATAATATTACTATAGATTCAATTCTTAACGGAAAAATAAATTTACAAAATAGAATTTTTTTTATTTACAAAATAGAATGTGCAATGTCTATAAATTCGATGGCCTACATTAAAATCCCTGGGAAATACCGACTAAGCTTTAATAGCGATATATACAATTCTACACCGCTTCGTGGAAAGTAAAAAATGAAAACAGTAACATTTTCGTCAACATTCAGTTAATCACACTAATAGCAAACATTTATCTTGTCAGAGAGTACAATTCACATCTTTGTTAACTGAAAATGTACCGATGTTTTGATGCTACATATATCTTTGATTATTTACATAAAATGTCATTATGCATCATATTTTTACGTATTGCTTATAGATTATGCCAGCCGATTAGTTTAGGGTAAGTACACTTTGCTATATTGTAATGAGCGATTTACGCCGATTTTAACATTTAAAATTCATGTTTTTGGTACTAAATATGCAATAATATATGAAGTATGAAGGTTTGCCTTCCTATTGCATAAAAAATATTGTTCATTCTCGAGTATTTAACGAATGGAAAAACATTGAAATTTCGTTCAAGTGTCCATCGGTATCATGCTACTAACAATCGTAAAAAAGTTGAGCTGATTATTTAATTCTTCGTTGAATCTAATTAATAATTGATATTGTTTAATAAGTAATAATAATATCCATATAAACGGCACTGTTAATGTTACTTACTACAAATATGATAATTTTTGTAATGAGTTCCCAAAATTATTGCTTTTTAAAGCGCGCTTTATATGTATTCATTTTTAATTCGAGTTTGAAGTTGGATAAGTATTCAGCGAGTCTTTCGTTGAAACAGTGTTCTGCGGCAGAGCACTTCTCCTTAGTATATCCGGAAGGCTATACACTTAAAAATGTATAGACCAGATAGAATTATTAGTCTAGCAGGAAATGCATATTATCCATCGCGGTATCGCTAGATCTACAATGTGCTTTATAAAAAAGAGATAAATGCACTTTTTACTAAATTGAATTTAAAATACAGTTATAAGGAATTTTTAACGTTCAGTGTCTTAGTAAACAAAAAAGAATTTAAAACTAGAAGCTTAGGACACAATAGAAAAATACTTATGTACCATTTAAAGGCATGTTTCCAAATACGATTTCCTCTAAATTAGAGATATTGTATTTACCAGTATCTCTGGTAAACAGGGAATAAGCCCGTATTTAATTCTCTCATAGAGTTATTTTGACAATTAATCTAAATAATGTATTCGTAGGTGGCAACAATGTAAAGTTTCAACTTTTATTTGTAAATTTTCAACTATTTTCAATCCTGTTAAATATCAGTGTTTACTGGAGCAGTCTATTTAGTTTCTTGTCTATAACAGAATCATGAAACTGAACATTAAATATGAACTAAGTCCAAACTTACCGTCCCCGTTTCCAGACGCAACAGCATCGAGTAGAATGCAAAGCTGCTTATTTCGGAGAGCCATGAAAGTTTACTATTATGTACATTATCCGCCTTGTTGTAGGTCAATTAGCAGCATCGTAACATGTAATATAAGAGGACCCAAACTAAAGTCATCTTTCCACCATCTGATTTCTGAATGAAAATTATTTTTATATCTAATTATAAGTACTAAATTTTGTATATGAAAAAAAAATTTCCGAGCCTAAAAATTCTGCCATTGCTTGGTAGCCGAAATTGCAATGCATAAAATTATGTTTTATTTTATAAAAGTACTAAACATGTTATTGTTTATTTTAAATAATTATTCCAAAACCATTAGTTTTTTGAGAGGTATAAAAAACCCATATTGAGTAACATGAGATTTTTTAATATCATACTTATACGGAGCCATATAATTCATAAACAGGAATCTGAAGATTTTCTTGTAGTATTATCAGTTTTACACAATGGCTCCCTTATCGCATCATTACTGTAGCGGTCTACGTATTTGAATTATTCAGAAATTATTAAATTTACTTGGAAAGAACCTTTTCAATCATAGATTAATTAATAATTATTTAATTCAGATTGGATATTTCAGTTACGTTTCACATAAAATTGTAGACTGTAAGAATAAGAATCGCGAACGTTATTTAATTCTCAAAACAGTATTTATTTATAAACTACGATGAAACAAAATATACAGTCAACAAACATAAATAACAGATTAGAAAATTTAATAAAACGTTAAATAAAAATGAATTGCAAACAATTTTACAACGCACAAAGCTATTTTTGGAATTTATTATGATTTCAATTTTCTGAAAATTAAATTAACTTATTTTAAAGTGAGCTCGTTTAATTATAAACGAATGGGTACAATATTAAATAATATTTCTTCAAAATCAAATGGAGCAATTGAAAATAGTCGTCTAAAACGAATCTAATGGATTTTAATTAATTTCTATACCCCTGTTACCAATTAGCTGGTTTTGATATTAATTTCTAACTTGATGACTGAGAAATAAGTTTATTTCTTACTCAAAGTACAACAATATATATTCAGCCATAAACGTCTGAAAATTCTTAAGGGACCTGCTTGATAATAAATAATAAATAAAAAATATATTGTGATTTAAAATTAAATAAAAGAATGGGATTAATTTTCTATGTCTATTTATGCCTAACCAAATCTATTGATAGGTATCTGTGGTCGTAACCTAATTTTGTCTATTCTCTCGTTTTCAGCTGGTCTGTAAAAATATAATTTTATATTTATATAATTATTGTCACTTATAAATGTAATTGTTAAATTAACATTAAATAGAGCTATACAGAAAATACGTGATTTGTTTCGATCTTATGATAATTCTGAGCACAAAATAAATATATAATACATTCTGTTATCATTGATCCTATAATATTAATTTTGACGATATCATATTTACAGACACCTATATCACACCCACATACACCCACACACCCACACACACACACACACACACACACACACACACATATACTCGTATATATATATATTACGTAAATACACGTATTATCATAAACATACCATAACACTTAATATCAAAAATGTTTACCCGTCCGGATGGTTTATCCAAGAAATTTTTCTTTCTACGATATCGAAGCCCCTTTCGCGGGGTGGCAAATTGCAATGTCTTCTTCTACCTTCAGTCAATTTCCTGTAAACAAATATTATATTACGAGTTCTGTCCAGAAAATAATGGAAATTAAAAACAAAATTTAACTTTGCCTCTAAAGAAAAAACGAAATGTTTATTGTGATCATTGTACACTTTACAGCGGTCGGTAAAGTTAGAAGATTTTTTTTATATACATAGACATCCTGAAAACTTATTTTGAAAAGGGATTGGAAATAAATTTCTTACTCGGCTTCACTTATTACACAGTCCAAAAACACTCCGTTACATTGAGTGCTTGTGAATAGGTAAGGTCCCTCGCACTCCAAGCTTTCTGTGACGCGGAAGACAGATGCAACGCCAATCAGTACCTCACGAGATCCCACCCACGTAACAAGCGGACCTCCATGATCATTCTGACACAAACAATAAATTTTTAAGATATTATGTAAT
>JAOSYY010000007.1:3592250-3606572 GCA_025727935.1 Hebomoia glaucippe
ATGAGTAATTGTTAAGTGAACGCCCCCACATTCTAAAGTAAGTCTTCTTCAATCACTATGCCAATTTTATTTAACGTGTCGCAAACAAACCTCGAATTGACAATGAAGTTGAACATTGAATATTTATGACTGTATATTGAGTAGCTTTTTAAAGGAGATATATTTATGAAGGCTATTTTTTTACAAGTATATGATTAACCTCACAGAGAAGAAATAAATTGAAGAGGGTAATCAAGTTGTGTAATTTGGGTGACTAGGGTGTCAATGGTCACAAATTTCTAATGAATTGGTTGTGAGCACTCATTCCAAGGTTGTTATATCAAAAATCAAAGTACCCCATTACAGAAAATAAAGGAGTCTATGTTTCTTAGTTGGTACAAAAATTTCTAGACAGTAAATAATTATTTGATTTCTAGGACAATTGTCTGAAGTTTGTGCTGGCCACCTCCAGCTAAAAATACATATTTAAACAAACATCACTTTAACTAAATATACAATTCACTATATATATTTCATAAAGCTCTGCAATCTCTGGTTTTCCGAATACTCAAAATAAAAATAAGACCAGCAGCACAAGGTCTTTGAAGGTAGTCGCCCATAACAGGAATAGCTTAACACCAGATGAACTGTATCCTTGTTTGCTTTACTATACTATAAAAAAAATTCTAGCACTAGTTCTGACTAACAAAGGTTATATTTGCTTTATACCTTATTCCAGTTTTCTAAATAGAGACTAGTCTTTACTACCATATACCAAATATAATATCAATATTAGACTCATCCTTATTAATTATCAATCAGTTATAGGTTATGTTAAACTCAATTAACAATTTAATTAAAAGTCTACCACAATAATAATTACCATGTTAATGATTGTGATAATGTTATCTTCAAGCGAGGCTTTCGTTATCTACATGTTTATATTTGTTACAATTATTTTTAAAAACAATAAAAGAATTGCTTTGTATTATGTTCTTTAATAGGAGACAAAAACATTCTTGAAATTTATTACTTTTGCATAGTTTAGTAAGTTATTTCATTGATGCATGTGACTATAGAAAACAGACAATGTATTTATTTTAAAGCTGGCTGAATTGTCACCTGATTTTTTAAAACTAAATATTTTAATAATAATTCTATTTACATTACATACTAATTTTATATACATTCTATGATAAATTTCATTAGCATTGTTATTGATGTTGTAATTACACCTTCATAGCCATAACTTGAAAGGTATTTCTTCAAATACAGACTTTTATGACACAAATTTTAATAGATGCTTAACATTACTTTTGGACTTGAATTTTGTATTAGCTGTTCATTAGAGAAAAATACTGTCTCAAGGAGAAGGAAAATCATTCATAGTTAATAACTTTTCACTAAGAACCTTTCTCAAAACTGTAGGCATGAATACCCCCACAGACAGTTCAGAGCATAAGTGTAACGATAATTAATAGCTCTAAAATGTAAATATGCAATTGACACAGATTACAGATAGTTTAATTTAATGACAAACCTACTTCAGTAATCAAATGCAACCATCCAGAGCAGTTATTAAACCATGAGTCATGACGTAATACGAAACAATCGTTATCGCAAAATAAAACAACTATTGTAACGAATAGAAAAGGAAATAACTGTAGCCTCGATATGCAATGAGTAAGTAAAATGATTGAAAGGAAAATTTAGTAACAGCGCTTCGTCGTTTTAATACAAAGGATTTCTTGTTTGCAAAGCAAATAACAGATTAATTCTTATTAATTTATTAATCGACATTGCCTAAAACATCGACTATGGTATGCTACATCTGTAAAAAGGTGTAATAAGTAAAATAGAAACTGAGTACATACTACAATGTTTTGACGTACCTTAGGTTTGTAGAACCATTTTCTGAGAGACTCCATTGGACCAGTTTTATACAACAGCCTCATATGAACAGATCACGACACAATCACACACATTATAAAACTGGTACAAGACCAAAATTCAACCTGCAGATGAAATGCACAAACAATTTCTCTATTATTTACGTCAAGAAACACAAATAGCGGACATGTTTCGCTAAACGCGTTCACAATTCACATTTGAGAATGTCAGAATGATGAACTAAATGACCGAATCAATGAGTGTGCTCAATTTTCCATTAAATGACGTCAAAGTGAATGATGACCGTAGAGTTAAATCAAAATGTCAACTTCATGTTGACAATTTATAACAGGTTTGCCCGCTACAAATTTTTACTTGCTTTCAAGATAATGCAATACGAATAATCTTTGAAAATTAAGCAACGTGTACAATAATTTAAATATAAGTAGAATCATGAAATAAGTTTTACTAATATTATAAAAATCTTAAAAATATGATTTTACTTATCATTTTATTGTATATATCTAAATAATCTAAAATAAATTAAAAAGAAGCAGTCCTCAATAAATAAGTAAAATATTTATTAAAATGAATTTTAATAACTCTCTTATATTAAAATATCATAAAATAAAATCAAAACCTTTATTAAAATCTATTAATATTAGAAAACTCAATCAATCGATATTCTTTTGAAGATTTGATAAGTAATTTTTGGATGTTTATGAAGAATTCGGCTGTCAACACGGTAATAACAACACTTAAGACATAACATTATAAATTACGTTTGAAGTATGAACTTTGTTATAATTATATTTTACCGCTCTTTAATTTTATATCCATAGCTTTTACATCAATATATACAGTAATTTTTTAAATTTATCATATTTTAAGTAAACATTTACTGTTGTATAATATAGTTCTTGTAAATATTTTGCGCAAGGGGTTTTTTAATCTTTCGGTAGATGGCAGCTAATATAAATACTATATACATTATTTCAAATTAGTAATTTCTTAATAATGTCGGAAAATTTTTCAGAAACCATAGATTATTAACAACATATTTGAAATATTAAAATTATTTTCCACAAAATCGTTGTCGTTGCATTGTATAATAACTGATAATTAATATTGTATGTTGAATTTTAGTGGTTATTACATTACATGTTAAATTCACTTTTTTACAGCAATGCTTTATGCTCAAATATAAGTAGGCCGCAAAAATAGAAGGAAAAGAAACCTAATACTCTTATTTTGACATTTGTTATCGGTGCGATAAAGGTTTACATTACAAAAAGAAAACTGATGAGACTAACGAGATAGATATCTCTTTTCATTTTTGGAGGTATCTTTTCAATATTTTAAAGCGATATTATTGGTACAAAATAATATCTATGCATCGAGAATTTAATTAAATGTTTAAGTTTTAGTCAGGTTGTGTACGATTTGTTCTGAAAGACATTGTGAACTTATCAACATGGCCATTTAAGTAATGTCAGATAAATCGAAAAATTTACACTGAAGCTCCTGTTATCATTATGATATTAGCTATAATATTTAAAATTGTAATATCATTGTTCAAAGTACATACTATTATATATTATGTATACATTTATTCACATTACACAGTTTAATTTCGATTCTATAATTATAAGTAGATATGTCAAAAATGTGCTGTGATATTTCATCTAAAATTTTACATTTTTTATTATGAGAGTCTAGAAATTATAATCAATGTTATTTTAAACAAACAAAACTACTTAATTCAATTTATCAAAACTTGTGGGTTGACATGTTGATCATTCGTATTAATTTAAGACTGCACAAATCTACTTTTCTATATAAAAAACTAAAAAATACTACATAACCATGTATAAACTGACTACGCTGGCTTATAATAGGGCCTTTAATTAAAGCTCGACAAACCAAGTTAATTTAATTACACTCGTACTTACTAATTATAGGACAGAGTCAGATTATTAAGAGTATCAATACGAAATAATTAAGGCAAGTGTGTTGATCAATGGTCTATGTATTATTAAAATATTCTGTACTTATTCGCTATTTGTAGGTTTATATCCATATATATATAGTTAGTGTATATAACATATTATAAAATAAAGTCGGGATTTCGATGATTAAATGAATGTAGTCTATGGTATTCGCAATAGTTTTAGCTACTTGATTGTAAAAGTCCTGTTAAAATCTACCCAGCCGTTCAAGGCTTAACTATACAAACACAGCGAGATAAAGATTGAGTTAAGTTGTAGTTCTGTTACAAATTCGATTGTATCCTATCATATGCATTTACGAAAGGTCGTTATTTTGATATAACAAACTTTATACTATTCCTAAATTTAGTAAAGTTAAAATACTACGTAATCAATAGACATAAGTACTCGTATATCTAAATGCCATCAAAATTAGTAGAAGTAAGAACTAAACATAATATAGACAAACAGATGCACAATAGAACTAATTGTACTAATATAATTTATTCTCTCAATCGTTAACATATAAAATAAATTGCGTGATGGAAATTAATGTTAGGTACGTATCAGACATTAATTATAAATACTACATTTGTTAAACGATTGAACTTGTTAGATTTCTAATAAAACATATGAAAATTAGTTAGACGACACGAAGGGTTGCATAAAGACTATTAAATGTGTTTTAAATTAATCGTCGTTTTTTCTTATTTCATTAATTTTAAACGTTTACCTGTATTTTATTGTACAATGTACATGAAAATAATAAGAAGTCAGGTAAAAATATCTTGTAAAAATAAGGATTTGGATTCAAAATTGTGTAATTTAAGCAAAATTCCCTATTTATTTTATGTTTGTTCTTTTAAAAAATATTGGCAGATAAACAAGACAAGAGACAAGACTCATGTCGGCAACAGCTCAACGGTATGACGTTATTATGTAATATATTAATATAATATACTATTTTCCGATCATTTGGAAATTAAAAGTTGTAATGTTTGTTAGAAATATTTTAAAAATTCACTATTTTTTAAAGTGAAATTGTCAAGGTTGGGTACAACTGTTTTAGCTTAGCGTAGAAAGATTTTAATCTTGTGACAAAAATTTTAAAACTAAATGATTATTTATTCATTATTAAGATTTTATTTATATAATAATTAAAGTACATATTTAATTTGCGATCACAACCATATCTGTGTAACCGGGCCCTTTTTAACGTTTGATCTTGGTGTAGGAAAACTGTCTGCGCTTTGTTCTACAGTGGGAGCAATAATGCAATAGAAATAAAAAAAATAGTTTTCAAAAATATTTTTGTATTTTTAATGAGATGTAGAATAAAGAGAAATATTAGGTAACTGTATGTATGACTTTTTGCATTTAATAAAGCTATACCAAAAAATTTGTTGATTCCTACGTCAACAAAGAAACAAGTGTTTATTTGTCATATCGTAAAAATACGAATTCACAAATGTTTTTCTACTAATAAAATACCTTTAACGCAATATTGCGTGGAGTTGACTATCTTAATTACTCCGCATAAAACTTATAAAATAGCGTAGGTTTTTCTATACAACATTTGTGGTTATTGTATAACGCCCATTTGCGTATAAAAGCAAAGGGTTGAAGGAATGGAGCGTAGTTCAGGACGAAGACAGGAAGGAAATAGTTCTGTGACGATCCATATAAGGTAAGGTATATAATTGATATGTTTATCTATTTTGAAATGTATAATATTGTGAAATAAGCTGTTTCCAATTATTCGCGTCTCCTGTCATGACATATTCTAAAATAATTTTCTTGAACTTTGATGATTTGCACATTTGTTCCATACCTTTATACTCGTATATTGAGGGTGGTCTTTTCAAACCTTGATTTAATTCCACAAATCTATTATAAATTATTATGGTGTTTCTTTGATATCTTTTCTATATACATAAATAAATAAAAAAAAACCCGCTTCTTTAGTACCAAGTCACATGTTATATTAAGTCTTGTATGCAAGCCTTATATTTATAGCAACACAATTAATTTGCGACAATTTTATAATTTACCTTTCATTCACTTTCATATTAATAAGAACCACAAAGAGCTGTATAATATTTGAACAATTTCTTAATCCTTTCTTGTTATTTATTAAAGTTAGCATTTTCAAGCTTTTTTATATAGCATAATACGTCTGTAAGTCATTGTAATCGCTTAATTGGTCTAAAGTCAATTCAAATCATAGTTTAATTATTCAGTCCATTTTATATTCTCAAAACTGATCCTATATGTTCATTAATCGCATTAATGTATTAAATTTTATACAGAAAATCGCAATTTACATACAGAAACTATAATAAAATTACATTGTGGAATTTTTAAAAATCCATGATAAATTAGTTATTTTGCTCAGTATTAATTAAATATAATCTATTAATAGACGTTGAATTTATTCTTATAAAATAACCTCTTTACAAATGCGTCTATAAAATTATGAATATTCGCTGTGATGCAGTTCTTCTCAGAAAATGACGCCTTTCATATAAGCTAAAGTCATAAGTTCAAAGGAATTCTGTGTCTCAACTCTCAAGTAACAATATCATTATTTTCATTGAAATACGATAAACGTATACGAGTGTATAAAAACTGTTCAACTACACTATATATCTAATAATTTATTTTTAACATAAATTTTTCATAATAACAAGTACTGTAAACTTTCATAAATCGTATTTTTTTATAATCCGACCATGATTTAGTCAATGTTCGGTGGGAGTGCGTACAAAGAGTTGGTATAATGAGAATATAAAGTTCATTTCTAACTTTCAAGATAGAACAATTATTTCGAATATTTCAGATCTAACCACAAGAGCAGAGTTCGTTCAATAGTATAAATCGTTGCAACCCCAAACACTAAGATATATCTAACGAGGACACAAACATCTCTCAGAGATAATTATATAATTTGTCATATTAGTATATTTAATCAATAATATAAATTATCAAACCTCGCTGAAACTCGAAGGCAGGAAGTTTTAATACAAAATAATTTTAATCCATAACAGAACGTCATTGATTCTGTTTTTAAAAACTGTTTAGGAAAATGGGAAGAAGTATCTATATAAGTTTATTTTTAATTCCATTGTTAATATTATGCTACTATCATTCGTAAACGTCACAGATTATACTAATGTCTGCAAGATTGCTAATGTCTTCTATTTGCATGTCATAAATATGCAATCATTATTTGTCACTTAATTCTTTTAAACAATTAAAAACATAGACACGTCTAATCCTAATTTATTTTGCAGTTATTCATAAGTTCATAAAATATTAAATACAATTTTATTACATACTCGTACAATAAAATGACTAGAAAGTACTTCTGACAGAATATTTTTAACGAGTCTTTAGCATTTTTTAAACCTATTTGCTAAATTAAAAATCGTCTTGTGTAATTATAGAGCAGGAGGACAGTCGAGAACAAAATGAGGCTTTTATTGAAGGCGTTTCATTATTTGCGTTTTAACACCTGAACTGAAAATTGCTGGCTATATTTAGACATCATAGGAATTTAAATATAGAACGACTTTTCATTTTGCATTCATTAAAATATATTATTTTCCATTTCTTTCTGTACCTAGCTGTTAGAACAGGTAAATTTTTAATTGTTAATGACTGACGTATACAGACGAACTTAGTTAAACAATACAGATACTCGTATACTTAATTTAGTCAAATGACCTCAAGAATTATTTAGTGATGCGCTATAAACCTATTTATTTTTATTACTACCATTCGACTCTACATAAAATGATGCTAGATGGAATCTTGATATACTTCTCGTACAAATAATGCTTGAAAATAATCACATCAAGTCTGTTTGTAATATTTTAATAACCTTTATGCATATATGCATGTACTCACTTAGAATACAAATTATAAAATTTAACTCCGTCCGTCTATTTCGGGTAATCCTCCGAAACGATTAAATCGATTTTGATAGGAATTTCATTGGTACATAGCTAATGATATAATTACTGATTGTATATGTAGTATAATCTGTATTCTATATTAACCTATATATAAAATTTAGGATGGTCTCTGGGCATCGCTAGTGTGTGAAAAAAGTTTTTACAGAAAATATATACAGCCTCGAAAAAACCAAACTTGGGATATCTAGATACAACTCAATTTATACTTACATCTAGATCAATTAATTATCCGCCTAAGAAAAATTTAAAAATAGTTATTTTAATTACGAGCCACAAAGTATGATTAATTTTTATTTGATTTTTGTTAACCGTATAACTATGTTTTATTAATGTGGCTGGTTAGCAAAATGAGTTATTAAGAAAATGGAATATTTTGATCACTAAATGCATTGGCTGAATATAAATGTCATAGGTTTTTACAGGGTCATAAAATCATTTTCTCGTAGGTGTAACTAGCTTAAGTGAGCAACGAGTTGACAAATATTGTTCCTTTTCTACCATCGATGCAATGTTTTTCTTCAATCAACTTGCTTACTCAGCCTTTCAAAAGTTATTTTTAACGCACCCACATATAAGAAAAATCTTAATACTATTACATTTTAACCCATACTCAAAAAGTTCAACCCTTTAATCATTGCTCCTGTTTGTCTATGCAACTATCTGTTGCATCGGTAGTTCCTAAACGAATGGGCTATTATTGTTGCGGTTTTTATATTAAAAGCTGCCGAGATCGAGATAGATCTTAGCTATAATTTATAAATACCTGTTCCTTAAATGATGCATTTCTTTAATATTACTATTTAGCCAATATTTCTAAATTAGACCTTGCTTGATGCTTCCACCCCCGGCTTCACGAAGTACAGTAAATAAAAGTACAAGAACGGTATCACGTCTCTTGGGCTCCTCGTCTTATAAACTTACATGGATTTGAATAATCTTTCATTATTAGGTGAGCTGCACGTTTGTAACGCCAACTATCGTATGGAAAATACCTGAGTGTAGCAGACCACTACATTATAACTGAAAGGTTTCTTTTCAGAATCAACAATGACGAACATAACACTGTTCCTTATCGCCGTCACTTTAACAACGGTAGCCTCACAGACCTTTCAGTACTCCCGGGGCTGGACGAATGGGAAAAGAGACCATAAGAGAACTGATCAATCTCTAGAACAGATTCTTACGCCATGTCAACTACAGAAGCTGAAGTACTTACTTCAGGGCAAGCCATTTGCGGAACGGGTACTTGATTAATTTTAACATATAAAATTTAAGTTACAGCACAAATATGAGCGCTTCACCTTAGATGGAAACACTCATTCATTCAGTTACTCGCTCACTAACTCAGTAATACAAATATGCGCACACAATCACTTAAATTATGTAATAAATATATAAAGATATATCCGTTTGTAATACCAACATTAAAGATTTATTCTCAATGCATACGAAAGTGTAAAATAATAGTAAAAGAAACACAATCTATAAAATATATGTATATTTGTTTGTTTCCTTTTTACCGATAATCACCGAAACGGCTGGACCGCTTTTGAGAGGACTTTTACTTTAATATCATCGTCATAACGTATATAAAATTACCACGCATGAAACTAGGGGCAAGCATTATTTCATAACTTTCTTGCGTAATCTGTGACCAACGATTCTGTTTATTGTAACAAATATAAATGGAAAATGAACACGTTTTAATATTTGAATTTTAATATCTTTCCATTAATTCCACGCAACCGATCTTCCCAACTCTCGTCGATTTAATACGTGTAATTTTTTGTTTTTAGTTATTAATACCGTGCGACTATACAGACGAAGATGTAGATCAGCGGAGAAGATACTCTGAACACCAGGATTCACTCACGGACGCCTTTCAATGAGTAACGAATTGACGATGATAAAGAAAATTTTGTATTTAACTCCGCAGAAAGAAATTGTCATGATATTAGTTAATGTTTTGACTATTTTATTTGTTACTAATCTGATTCATGCAGTGTAAAATTTATAAGAACCGAGTGTTATATTTATAATGGTACTATGGCACTGTATTGGCTTAAAAAACTTATAATAATATTTTTATTTCCTCTTATATACATTAATCAAGGACATATTCGATTGTTTTTAAATTTTTGTGAATTTTGATCACATAAAAATGACAAACGGAAAAATATTTATTAGGTTTGTATCAATTTTAAACAATGCATTTTGGCTGGACTATGCATTGTTATATTAAAAAGCGTTTTAAACAGTATATGATTTAAATGAAAATTTATGTTATATTAATTACTCTATAACGAAATGGCTACGTGAATTAAATTTGTGTATACCAATGTCATATGCGATGTTTAGATTAGATGTAAATTATTTAAATAATATTGTAATCGCATACTTTATTAAGTAAATGTATTTATAAAATAGGATACTATAATTTATGTAAATTATTGATGAATAAAAGTTATGTGTATTTTATATTGCTTTTATTAAAAATTTAAAACCTACTTAGTGATTATATGATTGTCAGTGTCAGGCGAGTATAAGACTTAATTATGTGTCATTAATTATTCAAAGATGAACAGTTAATATAATTTTTTATATTCCGAACTTTGGGAATATTTAGACTGACCTCAAAACACATTACTGGATTCAATAGCATACATTGCAAATTATATTGATCGCTGACGAAGGTCCTTAAAAATAAACTCAAGTAATATCGCGTCATATTGCTATTATCATTGTCATCACTATCTTCATATATACTTACAGAAAATAAATGACAGAAACTGTATTTATAAAAGTTTAATATCCTTTTGTTTGTTCCGACTAATTAATTAATGCTTTTTATAAAATCGCTACGACTAAGAACTGCATCAAATAGCGAGTCTTGAAATAATAGTAATTACCTCTGTATTCAAAGTAATATACAAGTGTAAATTATTGAACTATATTTATGCAGTTAGTCTTTTATAGCGCCATCTAGATAAACATGACAAAAAAAAGATTATTTTTAATTCAATATTCTGATTAAGTGACATCTAGTGCTGAATAATTTAAAATTATCATTATCTACTTATCACTAGATGTCGCATGTTAAATTTGATAATTTGATTTTTTTAGAAATATGTCTGAAAATTGTTTTTTATACGTGAGTACTATCGCACTTGTCCGAAAGCGTAACATTAGGAAAAAACTTTTTATTAAAATGATTACCGATCTGAACAACAATTTTTATTGTAGTTTATACTTAATTTAATAGTTAAAAAATAATACATAGCATTGTTTTAAAGAACAATACTAAAGGTAAATAAATATACCTTAATTATTCTTCGAGCTGTTTAGATAATGCCTAAAATAGAATACAAAATTGAATTAAAAAATGGAATAATTATATTAAACTGTACAAAGACACATAAATAATTAAAGTCTTGCCACTAAAGAGGTTCTACTATTCTACATTTTGAAATAAGGTTACGAATACCACAAATATTAAAGTATCTACCTATATGTCGTTCAATTTTATATTGAACTTCATGTACGACGCATACATATTATATATTCATTTATAATAAATTATACCACATGCTATGGTAATAAATTTACGATATGAAACGTGAAACCAGACGAATTTAAATTTTAACACAACGCAATATAGTACAAATTTAAATACAGACAAATAGATATTCAGGTATTTGTGGTAATTTGTGCTTCATCTATCATTTGTAACAAGCATCGTTACACTTATATTAAACTTCGGGTTGTTTTACAAAATTAACTTCCAAACGTAATGCTTGTTCGAATAATTAGTGTTGTGATAACGCACCATTTATACTGTCGATATCGATAGTGAATAATTGATTCGATAAGTTTACAGATCGAATGGCTGCGTGTTACAAATATTCTGTGATAAAACTAGTAATAAAGTTGTGACTTTGGTTTACTATTTATCGTGGTGAAACGAGTTTTAAGTATCTTTCTCCATTATTGGCTTTTTACGAGACACGAATGTATGTTTATTTGGATTTATAAGGAATATTTATAGTTGTTTTTAGATACTAAGCGTTCAGTTTCAAACAATTTTATTACTATGTAAATTTTTATAATATTAGTTCCATTTAAGACAATTTCTCGCCTGAACATTGATACCCTCTTATTAAATGTACTAAAAAAAATGATAATATGAACTTAATTTACCTATTTCACTTAAATGAAAATCACTAAATCACTTACTTAAAGGTAAAACCAGGTCCTCGTTTATTTAACGTGAGGTGTGCAATATATCTCTTATTAAATAAAACTATATATTTTAACTTCAAAGTTTTATACAGGTGATAAAATACACACTTTACACTTTACACTTTACAGCTTTTACAACGATAATGATGACCCGAAAACCAAAATCAATTTTATGTAAGTATACATCCGCTACTATTTTGAAAAATTAATATATAAAAAAACATCTTATATTTAAATGCATCAGACGGAAAAAGTATGTCTGAACTTTAATCTTAACCTTGGGAGGATTAGATTTGTTGGTTAGGTATCTATTAATTAACAAAATTTAATGGATAAAAGTCTAGTAAACTATAATAATCATGAGAGAGATATCTAAACTTATTATTTTAATGATTTTATAAACATAATGAGTTTCCAATCTAAATGATAGTAATATACAATATTTAATAACATCTGCCAATTGAGCAGAATGGCCAATAGTAAATACCCTTCACAGCTCTCAATAAACTTTATGCGGCCTGACTCAATTAGATATTCCTAGTGATGTACCTTTTAATAATGACTCGATAACTATATATTTTATGAAGACACCTAAAAAACTAAATAGGTGATTAGTAAATTATGAGATTCTTAAATAAAATAAAGTTCTTTAAAAAATATATTAGGTATGGGTTGTACCATTTACTTGTAGCTGGAATTTATATATTATATCACAGATGTCATAGCAAACAAACAAACAAAAAATAAAGGCTCGATCAAAACAAATGTTCCCTATCGAGATATTTGTATTTTGACGCTCACTTCATACCGGTACACCTATGTATACTTAACCTGAACAAAATATCCTTTATTAGTTCCGATTGCAATATTAAATACTATGAAGTTAAAATAACATCCAATAAAATATATAATTTTATTACCAAATATCGTTATATTATTTTTTTGTCAACATATGACCACCACATTGCAGTGACCATTAGTTATAATAAAAATACACGGGTATTTATATTTTTATCGATACTGTAATTCCTTATCACAACACTTGATCGCAAGAATGAGATGCCCTTAACCGAAATCCGTTGAAGTATCGCGCAATCAGATTCCAAACTGACCAATCATAACGCGGGAGGGTGGCAACAGATGCGAACCATCGCTCCTGATTGGCTGAAATTATTCACGAGGTTACATTAAAAAAAAACTCCACAACACTCAATTGAGTGCCTTTTTTCAACTCTTGTTAAATTGATGAAAAAAGACTCGCGAAAGATGAAATATAAAAATGATTTATTATGTGCCGGCGAAGTTTTTAACTTATTGGACATTAATGACTTTTGATTTTGCCGTGCCTGTTTTAAAATTCCCCTGTCTGACTTTTATTTTTATAAATGCTCCGGACGAATACGTTTTAAGTAATTTGCGAAGAATTAATGGCTTCAATTGAAATTTTGTTTTAAATTTTTGTTTCGTAACAAATTTTCTTCATTGTCAAGCCCCAATATTGCTGATAGGGAGAATCGAAATTTTGTTATTAACCAACGACGTGAAAAGAGGGATATTACATAAATCACTTATTTGTTTGTATGTACTTAGGTATATGCGGCTTTGTTCCTAATGTTGACTGAAATACGAGTATTTAATGATATTTTCATTTGTGTTACTACAAAAGATTGTCTTATATCTATGGCCGCTTTTTGACAAATTTTTTTGCATAATTTTAAGTAGAAGATCAGATTTACACCTGCCCTACTCAACTGAAACTATTATACAAGTTTATAAATACGTGAATAATACTACAGATTTATTTCTAAAATAGTAATGCTTATAAGTATTTTTAAAGACGGCGCGAGTCGCAATATATGTAAACAAGTTATATACAAAAAACGGTTTGACTAGAATCTAGGTTAAAACACATCGGTATACTAAATGCAAGAAGTGACAGTGTAATTAAAGCTGTGTATAGCCATCCACTTCAAGAGACGAGTTTAATTACTATCAAAATTGAAGTAGGTAAATATTGAATGATTCATTTTCCTTTTAATTTAAAACCAACGTTGGTATGTTTGTCCAGCATACATACGTAAACTAAAAATCTAATCGTATTGAAACTTTAGTTACAAAAAATTACATATAAATCCACTTTTCCTTTTTTTAAACAATAGGAAAGCTAACGAGCGCACAATTCATCTCAAACGATTCCTGTCGCCCATCGATACCTTCAAAATCGAAAGATCTAGAAACCGCGTCGCCAA
>JAOSYY010000007.1:3608524-3641689 GCA_025727935.1 Hebomoia glaucippe
ACATAATGGACAATGGATCAATAAGTAAACTACTGCACGAGAATTACATTTGTAAGTAATAAAAGTGGTTGTGTCTTGGAACATTAATACGATCCGTTTATCACGCTTTCATTTAAATACCTCAGGCTTGTAAGACCCCAAACACTGGTATGGCATCAAGAAAGTTAATAATTTTTATACAAAAGCGAGCACACGACACGACAGACGAGAATCAAATTTATGATATCAATTATTAATAATTCAATAGGCTGATGATAGCATTAGACATTATAAAAAAAATTGTCCTACCCGTTCAAAACTCAAAAAATGTAAGGAAAAACTGACACGAACATGCAAAACCGTATAACAATTTCGAATATTAGCTTAAGCAAACAGACATATCACGATCAGATGTCTTGTTAAATAGATGTATCAAATAGCAACCGATATAAAGTATAGTCACCTCATATAATAAACTTTCTTGGTTCCATACACTGTCTCATAATAAAGTTTGAAAAGAACATAATATTAAATAGCTTTTAACATTCCAGCTGTTATCTTAATGTGTCTCAGAGACATTTATATTTAGTTCAATACGTGTCCAGTGTTTACCTTTTTGCCTCATAATCACTATTTCTCCTTTTATGCATTCTGTTTTTTTGAGGCCCGCATTCTATCTTAAAAACTATTTTTTATCCGTATCATTTTTTTAAGGACTCTTCGAATTCATTAACATTTTTATAATGAAAACCTCAACTATATAAATAGGATAAAAAAAAATGATTAAAAGTTAGATTTCGGAAATCAATTTGTTCTGAATATTTTCAAGCTTTTCTTACGAGATATCATGCTTAGCATTGGTAGTTCAAGTTTATTTTATCTCCACCTTCTATATACTATACTAAAGTAAAATATAAGAATACAAACGATTGCAAAATTTTCTTCGTCAGTCAAACAAAAATTGTAAGGAACCCGAGCTATAAACGCTGATTCTCGCCTAATGGGGTATACCCAAAGTGATTTGTGATCATTTCGATCTGCTATTGAATGCTTTAAAGCCTTTTAAGTCCCAACTGTCCGCTGATAACAGAATTATAAACGTATAATTAATTGATATTTGAGACTATTAAAACATGTTTCACTTAAATTTGCTTAATTTAAGTTATTAACGTTGCACTAATGTATTATGATAATTGTATACATGTAAATATCTGTTTATTATTTTTACGATCAAGTAGTTAACTGCGTGTATGTAACTATAGTATATAACTTTTTAAACTATAACATATAATGCCTTTTTCCCGTAGAAGTAGGTAAAAACTAGCTTACGACTTGCTACCGTCGTGACTAACTCCATCGGCTTCCTTTCCTATTAATTTAAGAAATAATTGTCCTGTTTTTGGGTAGACACATTTAATTATCCGTTTTACTGACATTATTACTTTACAGGTAGGTAATTAAGAAGCCTTTTGTGGCAAAACCGATCCAAACATTTTGTCCTCAGATACACAACGCGATGTGTAGTGTATTCCACTGAGCCATACGTGACATTAATTGGTAATTTAAATTTTGGTGGTGGTCTCAACACATTTTGATTATTTGAAATATTGAAAGTTGGACGTTAGTTTTATATATTTCTAGTCATCGTGTCGAAACTAAACTTGTTTATATAGTTTGGATTACAATATTTAAAAAAACACGATTGTGTGATGTCAGTATTTCTGGGTTTATGCAAGTTGATAACGCGAACGTAGTCGGGTGTAATTGCTTGTATATAATACGAATTCTTTACTATTGTACTTTCATATAACTGCCCGATAGTGCCTATACCTAAATACACCTTTCTATGATATAATTTTTATGAGACTACCTTTTATTATATATGGACGTCAAAGTTTGATACTTAAGCTGGTCTTGTGGTAAATCCATATTTCATTTTTGCAATAGTATTTAGAAGAAATTTTGCTTTAAAGTAAAAATACTCGATAAGACGAGGAGTATTTTAAAAGAAATTATTATTTAGTGTTTATATGAAAAATTAGTTTCTCTCAGCAGTTTCGCTTACGTTCATTTCAATTCTTTCATCCATTTCTAGCTGTTTATCATATTATTTTTGGATAAGTTTCATCCCATATTTCCTATTGTTATTTTATATATATAATTTTTTTCAAAATATATCTATATAATCTCTGATCCGATTTTTTCAAATCAGACCAACGGTTCCTGAGATTAGCGCGATCAAACAAGCAAACTCTTTAGCTTTATAATATTGGTATCTATCAATTAAATTACTATTTCTGTTGTAGACGTTACAAATTTAACATTAGACTTTTCGAAATTAACATCAGACAGCTTAAGGCATTACAAGGCTTTTAGTAAATAAGGTATTTAAAGACTGGTTTAATTATAATCTTACTAGTATCAAGTCTATTCAGTTAAGGTATAAAGATTCAACCAAAAGCGTTGGTAGGGACGTGCGCCGCTTACAAAAGGCATCATAGCGCACCCCTAGTAAAGTGTATTGTTATCTTATTTGTCGGGGACATTTACGAGGCTGCGGCAGCCATTCCTTACCCTTCGAGCGTACGTTAGAGTAGCCACACTTTCGACGATTCAATAGATTTTTTCTATATTCATTGTTAAATTAACGAATTTTGTATACTTACGGTACTTATTTATTTATTTGAATTAATTCAACGTATCTAATTCTTTTTTTTTTAATTAAAAAAAAGGCTTAAAGATATATCTTTAACATAATTTTTTCATCTGCTAAATTTTTATGTATAAAGTTTTAATTGTTAAATTAAACGCGTAAGTTTTTTTTTTTGTAAGCTTTCAGTCGGGGTATCAAAATCAATGTAGCCATGTTGTCTTAAACTCATTACATCGATGTGAACTAATGGACTGGTATAGTCACCCTACTATATACGATTAGAGATGAAAATGTATTATGCGATACGGTTTCGTTGCTAGAACTCGATTTGCGTCGACCCACATTATATTATAGGTAAGCTAAGCGTAATATAACTCAGCCTTTAAGGCCATGTTAGGCTAGCGAACGAAAAAAATATTCAACAAGACTGTCAAAAAATTCTTTTTTATAATCCCTAATTTGGGCGTTTCGATCACAGTCTATGAATCTGAACACTAAATGAAGATAAATAAGACCGGCGGCTAGAACTTCATTAAATATAATAATTGATGTAATATGGTCAAGGTATTTAATTGGCAACGTGTGATCTCGTGGTCTTAAGACACCTTCAGAGACGATAGGAATCGCTTAGCACCAGGTGGATAATATGATCATTTACTTTCCTGTGGTAAACCAAAAATCTTAGTCTCGAAATGTAAAAATTATGCCCAAGATTTAAGATTCATTATCAATTTTTACGTTTTTTTGTAATTAACATAATATTAATAAATGTATTGCCAGTTTTGTCTCGACGCAAAGCTATTTTATACTAAATTGTGTAATATTTATATTCTTTATGAATGTAAGATGCGTGAGAAGAACAAAAATTTCTATGAAATCTTTATTAGAACTATGCAGAGATTTCGAAACGTGACTAGAAATATAATCATTTGAGGTTCGACTTCAGTAAACTAGATTTAATATGCAACAGCTAAACGTGAAGTCCTGTATCGCATAGGCCATAGGGCAGATTTATTTCTTACTGTATAATTTTCAATTATCTTTTTTCATTCATCAACTGAGTAATCACTTTTATTAAATAATGTCATAGAGCTAATATAATTTCATTTTTACCTTTAAATTTTAATATATATTTATAAACTCTTAATGCTAAAAACTTAATTTTTATGTAAAAAATCCCAAGAACAATACATTTTAATAAGCATCTTGTTTATTAGCATAAATTAAGCAGACAAAATAAAATTCTTGTATTCATCAGGAATTATTTAAAGAAATTGACCTCGGTATTGTGAAATAACTGTTGAAGTATTTTTATCTCAGAGCATTTCCACTTAAGTTTAATATCGACCAGAAAGTCATGTTGTTAAACAGAACCATGTAATTAAATATATTGGCTCACATTAAAAGCTGTATTAAAATTTGTGCTATTAGTCAATTACTTTATTTTCATCGCGTGGATTGTTAATCGCTAACCTATAAGTAATACAAACAATGGTCATCGAACAAACGGTAAGTTTCATTTACGTAACCAAAATTATCAGGTCTTAACTAAGGTATCTATAAATTTATTTTAAAAAATGTACATTAATTAACTTTAACGTCTAAGACTTCATACGTCATTTATCAAATCCTTTAAGTTTCTGTCGAAATATGTCAATGTAATATTTAATGATTAAAATAATCAATCAACAAATCCCTATTACGCTATAGAGCTAAATTTGTAGGCTTAACAAGAAATATTTTAACTCCTAATAATCTCTGTTCTAAAAGTACAATGACGTTACCTAATACAGCTGCTATCAAAATCTGTCGATCCTTTACGAAGATTAGCGGAACAAAAATACAAATAAAATTACATATCATATTTATATTATGCATTATATATATTAATGTTGTTGCAAACCAACACTTTAATTTTTTTCATATCATAGATCGCATATAATTTGATAGACAAATATCCGTATCGTCATTTCTTGTAATAAAGCTACAAAAACTCGAGCGCTCAATTTAAACGACTAGAGTAATACAAACGGTTGATCAACACGGCGTCAGATGAAGCAAATGTAATTAGAGTATAATTCGGCGCGTGCCATTAAATTTACCGACGTCAGCCCTAACTAGATTAGTTTGGATAATCAATTAGTTTTCGCGGTTTGTTTGTTCAATGTTTTAATAGAGGTAGAGCATTCAAAAGAACTTTTAAGAGTACAAACGACCGCATACAGGAAAACTTACTTGGAAAAAATAATATATTGTTTACTGACGGAATAAGACATTTAACAAATTAAAAATAAATACCTCACTATTATATGATATGGTTACTTTAAGAACGTTTATATTTATTTTCTCGGTCGTGTCGATGGATATAATTTATGACTATACAATTAATCATATTGGTTAAAATTCCAGTGCTATTTAATATAAATTAACACATTTTTATGTAAATAAGCAATAATTAATTAATAAATTAATAATATTTACCTAAAAAACATAAAGAATTTTAAAAAGTTAAAAAAACATAAGAATTTTTAAAAAGTAAAAAAACATAAAGAATTTTTAAAAATTAAAAAAACATAAAGAATTTTAAAAAGTTATAATGAACACTATATCTACTACTATATGGGTATAATAATACTTTCACAAGCTGATCGGTAATGTTCTATCATTTTATTTAATCATGGCAATCACGATCACGTTCACATAGAATCGGGTGAAACCGCGGGTAACTTCTAGTCGATTTAAAAAATAGAATTTTCACGTATTATTCATAAGGTAACTATTGTTAGAGATATCTGGAAAAACTCACAACCAGGTTAGATTTTATCATTTTCAAGCACCCTGTATGTATACGTTATCAAGCACCCCATTTTAATTCGTCAAACAAGTATGTTATCGTGATCGCGTCGCGTCCCCTGCACTTAACTCAATTATAACACAATATCGCCTTTGTAAGCTGCTTGCAATTGTATTGAGGATACTATGGAAAAATTGCAACTTTTGGCCCAGTGGTACAGATAGGTACGTCATACGATTAAAGCTCCATGGAAATAACAAATAACAGATTATAATATACCTACTCGTTTTGTCAGTAAGTTAATGATAACCATAAGGCAAATGTTTTTGCTCACTTCTATGAAATTCGAATATAAAATCTCTTTGCTATTTGCAAAATGTTAGGAATAAACGCACCAAAACTATCGCATACTACCAATTAGCTGAAATTTTTAGCGATTATTTTTTCTGTTTTTCCTAAAGGGAGACGGGAACATTTCTTCTCTAAATCATATTACATGAAAATAATTGAGACGTTCTGTAAGCAATAAACATTATCTGTAACCGGGGCTAATGTTATAACGTCATAATGGATACCCCACAGACTATTAACTTATTATCGAATAGGGGTTTCGCAATATCATAGATTAATTTGCAGATACATCAAGGCATCACAAATTAATTCACAGATACAACAAAGTATTAACTTTCATCAAATTTCTTTTTCAATCTTCATTAAATAGATTATTTATAATATGAGATGAAGACATTCCGTTAAAAAATGCTTTATGATATTAAATATTCTTTGAAATAACTCGTAAAAATTAACTATCTGTTTTCTCTTATTTTTTATAACATATAAATATATTGTGAAACGTAATTATAATTTTTAAACACAATTTCAAAACTAAGAAATAATATTTCTACTTAGGTACTGTTTTGTTATTTATTATTTTATATAATTATCAATCAATCAAATAAGATCTTTATATGTCTCGTTCATTCTTTAGTTAAACAAGTGTTTGTATTTAAGTGTGTATTTAAGCGTTGGATCTACTAGAGCTCAATATTAATTCCCTTAAGATGTAAAATTTATTTGTTCAAGTTATCAGTATAAATCTTTTTAGTAAAATTATCTTAGTCTCCATCACTAATTCAAAATATACGATTCTTACAGCCTAAAAATAGTGTAAAAAATATCGTGTCTCATGTATGTAGTCACCGCTCACTAGATTCAATACAGACTACTATTCATTACGTTACAATCGCTCGGGATTTTATTTGACAGAAAGAAATGAAACAGTAAAACAATCTGTCACAAAAACAAACAAAACAATTGTGCAAGCGTGCATGTAAAACATTCTTGTGTGGCAATCGTATTGGATGTTAGTTTAGGGTTATCAATACAGATAATTGTTTTTAACTCTATTACTTTTGACTTAATCAATGATAAATGTTATGCTATATTTTTTTTACATTTTTAATATTAAAACATATTACTTATTATTTTAAGCTGTGATGAATATCTGTTTTTGTGAATTGTATACAATTAATAACATAACAGTATGCTGTAAATTAAAAATAATGAAAGAAAAGAGATTTTCGTTTCACCTAAATAGTTTTATTGTAATCATGATTATTCGGAAGCTAGATTTGTTCAACCCTATGAAATACATTATGCCATACAGTCTCTTTTATGTTAGGGGTGTGATAAAATTATATTATAATGCCTATCTGCCCCCTCGTAACCCATCTGATGTAATCGTTGGATGCATAAAGATAATAGTACCAAATTAAATATTAATCTATTTATTTTGTGATTTTTCGTAATCATTTCATCATCTTAATTTTCGTATATAATGTAATCTTTATGAGATTATGTCATTGAATTAGTTCATGTGCGCCAGTGGTCAAAATGATAGTGATGGTCTTCTAAGCTCTTGCTGATATAACACTGTTTTACATTTGATAAATTAGCAAAGTACAATTTGAGAGAATTCAAAACACGAGGGAAAAGTGTCATAGCCAAGCTTGCTCCTTCATAGTCCACGCTTTCAGTTAGGAATCGTTAGATCAAACTTAGCCGAGCGCTCGGCTATTTAAGATTAAAAGAGAAACAAAAAAATCAACGTGAGCTTAATAGTAGAATCTTATATAATACCAAAGTACTTAATTGTTAACATTCATTGAAACCTTTTAAATTTTAGAAAGATATTAATTATATTATTATGACAACTATCAAATTTTGCCAAATTTTGCCTCATGATGGTCAAATGTTTTATCAAAATTATAACTGTATAAATTTAACTTTGTTTTTTTTTAAACAAGCTCCGTCATGAATTGTCTGTGATTCAATAATTTAATACATACATAGTCGAAGCATTTGTATAATACATAAATAAATAATTATTTAACGTAGTAATTATTCGCATTTGTATTAGAATATAACCATATCCAATTAAAGTAGGAACCAAATGTCAACATTTTTAAAATTTTCCGTCCCATCAATTCCAAATGAATCAAACTAGCCGTGAGAAATTCAATAGAAACCAATTCGCTATGGGCTCATCCCAACACCCCTCTAATTTATATCTCTTTTGAACAAGATGTTACCCATTCATTGAGCTAACGTCAAGTGCAAAATTCAGTACTGCACCAACGCTTTGCAGATTATGGGAATCACGCTTGGCTCTTAATACTGAAACGGCATATAAACAATAAAAATATGGACGGGAAAACGTACTTTATTGTGTTAACTTAAAGTAACTTTTTCCGTATTCAAATTAGGCATTTAAGCAATTACTGCTTCAAAATCGGAAAGGTATAAGTTTCATCTACAAAATGGTCCATTTTGGACTTTATCAGATTTCAATAAAATTCAGAACAAATTGGGTTTAAGAATCAATATCAAGAGGCAGTTAACACCGGTAATCTCTTGGGGCCCAAACCCCAAAGCTGTGGGGATAGAAAGTTTATGAACGCGCACTTGTTAGTTTGGGGAATTACAAAAAGCGTTATTGTATTGTATGGGGGAGGTTTTACGAGTTAATAAAAAGTGAAAATTGGTGATGTGGTGCGTGAGATTCATTTTGTTAATTTTATTTACTTAACGCTAGGTCTAATGTTGCAGACTCTAATTGTTATAAGCTCTTAAAATCTTCTTTTTTTCACTTCGTTACTGATAAGATAATAAGATCTATATTTTGTTAATCAAAGCAGTTTACTTGTAATGTCGTCATTATAATTTGCTTGACCTAAAGTTGTAGTATCATCAGTACTTACGTTGTTAAATCTTTTTAAAATATCCAATTATATTTTTCTCAAATAATACTAAGAGCATAATATCTATGAGCGTGGGAGTTCATCAGATAGTTTCGTGTGACGATTTACAAACATTTATAATTTGTCTCCCGAGAATTACCTTACGGGGGATTAACGACCACACAACATGACCCTCTTGATTGTAATGTAAATTATGGGGAACGTGAATGAAGAAAGGTCATATTATAGTGGTATTATTTATTCGCACGGATATTTGATATTCGAGATACAAGGAATATCAAAATTTGATCTCGGGTCAAGTCGGAAATATGTATTTTGATATCAATTTATATGATTGAAGGGAGATTAGTTCAGAATGAAAATTACAAATCCTCTATACATCCTATTCTGTAATAACTATCTCGTAATTATAGATAATCTTATTATGCGCCTATGGATATCAGATAAATTTATATATTTTAATATATTAAAATTACAATAACATTATGTACGACATAGGTGATTTAAAGTGATATTGTTTCCTAATTAAGGGGTCAGTATTAAGTCGTATGGTCACACAATGCTTACAGGTAATTCGAAATTCGAATTCCCGCGCACGATCAAGTGTTGACATCTTCTAAATATTTGAGCGCAAGACGGTCTAGGGTCAGCGTCTAACTGTCATCCGTCAATGTCATTTAACTTTAAATTCACTCTTTACTTTTTCGTAGGGGATAACATAAAAGCGTTATCGAGTTGGGGCGTTGAAAATAATAGGGGGGAAGAGAGAATTTTTAACATTGAAAAGTACTATGTTTAAATATTTAACGGGATTCGATCTGGACTTAGGTTTGCAAACTGATTGTTCTGCTATTTACGGATACGACCGAAACGTCCGCACTGCAACATTACAAAAAATATCTGTTCACAGGCAATATCGAGTTTTTTAATCCCAATGGACAAAACAGAAAAGCTACTTGTATATATTATATGCTAATGAATGTTAGTTTTTTATTAGGCTTAAGATCTTGAGTAGTTTGTCATTTAAATGTAATTCATGTTAGCAAGATTTTGAGGTCGATATTCATGCTTGATAGGACTGCGGTTTCGTAATGAGTCGGGGATAGAACGATCCTCGTTTGTTTAACATTAAGTTAAACAACTTTAACTTAGAGGTGGCACTTGCGCAATTAAAATTGATTAAAATTAATTGTCTTGGATTTTGTATTTAAGAGCTGTTATGTATAAAAAAAAAGTAAATAACTATATGTTAAATTATTTGTGTTAATATGAAGCCAAACCTTTCAGTTGGTACGAAGTATCAAAACACTTATCTGGTATGTTTTAGTGTAGGTTTCTTTTATGTAATAGTCATTTAATCCTTCAATAAACTGTTTTCTTTTGAAATTCTTATTCATCTATTAACAGTAACAGTAGACGAATCGAAAATGATTTTTCCTGTAACTTCAAAACTATTTTAAGAATTTTATTAAAAAGTATTTATCCATACTAATATTATAAAGCTGAAGAAGTTATTTGTTAAACGCGCTAATCTCAGGAACTGCTGATCGGATTTGAAAAATTCTTTCAGTATTGGATAGTACATTTATAGAGGAAGGCTATTGGTTATATTATATTTTCAATGAAATTAGAGATCCTTACTAAAAGTCCAATAATGTAATCCAAGGTGTAAAAATCTAAGCCGCTGGCAAAAGCTAGTTGCTTAATAAATGTGTGTAGAAAACGAGCGTTCATATATCTAGGAGTATATTAAAAGCCTATGTTATACCATATCTTATATTTCCATGTTCCTTGTAAAGCTCAAATTACTCCGCGTCCTGGATTATATTTGATGCGGCGCTAATCAGTCTCACTTACACGCTAATTGCTTTCCACATTTACCTCGTAGATTGTATTTAACGGTTTAATACCTTTATAAGCTAACCTTCTTAACTAATTACAATATTATATCATAAATAACTTATCAAATAAACGTTATTATTGTGTTAACATTTAATGAGGTACGTTTCATTATTTAATTCTCAATGGACAGAGAGTACATGGTGTTTTTAACTATCTTAGGATTAGCTTGATGACGATGTCATGTATGGAATCGGTGTCGACTTTAGGTACCTCTTACGCCCATATTAATAATTATCAGATTAGTAGAATTTTGCGGGTACATAGGAAAAAGTATGAATCTAAATTTCCAACCACGTGATATTACAATTAGATGTAGGCCTGCCATTTTGAATCCACTTAAAAAAAAGAGGAGGTTCTCAATTCAAATATATCTATTTTGTCTGATTAAGAAGTTATACTTCAAATGAAAAATTTGGTGTATTTCTTTTTCTAGTACTTATCATAGGGACTAGAAGAGGCTTCTATTCGCTATTACTTAAGAAGAACACTTAATCAGAAATCTTATCTATCAAGTATAGGGATATTTAAACGGTAAGGCTAAAAATAAAAATATTATTAGTGAATAATAGTTATTTCTTATTTCCTTAACATCGTTGTATTAATAAACTATAACCCAAGAGTAAACATTGCGTGACTGATTGAACATAAATCAGTCTTGTCTCAGCATAACAGCAATCGCACTGATTGGCGTGTCGTGCACTGTGACGGATAAATTGTACACCCGAATTTTTCTGTCAACTTATTTGTGACTGTTACCGATAGTAGGGGCAATGTATATTGGCAATTAATATAAATCATTCTCACTATAATTTGACACATTTAAATGTTAATTATCTTAGTTTTAGGTACCGCATTAAAACCGTGAAATTTTATGACGATGCATAAAAACTATAGTACTCAGTAGTGGACACAAAAGGAATAGCATAAGATTCCTAAAGGCAGATTAGTTTTCAGAGAATAATATGTTGTTTCTTTCTTAATTAATTATATATTGTTTAAATAAAATCACGCCATTTCCTGTAAAGGTAGGCATAGAACATGGCTTTTCACTTGCTACGAACCTCAACTACTTTCGCTTCTTTTGTGTCTAGTAATGCTTGCAGGCTTTCTTGTCAGTTGAAACTACTAAGGTGGCTTTTCCTTAAGAGGTCCTCAATTTGGTCACGGAACGTCCGTCTGAAGTTTTAAAATGTTATTTTGACGCATTTGCGGAACGCATTTGTTGTGAATAGCTTATGGAAACATCGCCGAAATGGTTTTTACAAAATATAAAGAACTATCGTAGAATATACGTTAGTGTTAAGACGAATAGAAAAAAAAATATTTCAAAATATACTAATTTTGACATTTGAAATAAGGAAGAAAATAGTACGCTCTAATTCAAATTTGTGCCAATAACCACTAGCGTCACTATATTACAAATACACGCTACAATAATTATCGACAGTCTTGGGTTTGGGTTCCCTTACTTCATTTAAAAGCAAAGTCGGCACTTCTCACGCGATCATTAAACTTACGTCTTTTTTAAAAGATAACTTGTCGCACCAAACTGTACACATGTCAATTTAAACTTTTTATTAATTAATATGTTTATTTTTTTTTATGTCAAGAACATGTGTAAACCTAAATTAATATTTTTGCCACAATTTCATATGCGGGCGAAAGCAGCATACGTCGTTCTTTGATATGGTGAATGATTTTTTGTATATACCGATTAAACTTGATATAATATTAGCTCTAAACGGTTAGCCTAGTCTATATTTTATTATTCAGACTTAACTAAAATATGCTTTGTAGGAGCCAGGAGATCATATTTACATATAAAAGAGGATGTTTGCATCTATTTTGTGTTTCCCTATAAGCTAGATATATACATAGATTACTTTGTATATATGTAGTTTAGTAGTAAGTTAATTGTATGTATCTCGTTGGTAAGCCTTAATAATAATAAATAATGGCATGTGGATTCGACGATCATTGTCCCTACAGTCGTTAGCGTGAACAGTCTCATAGCGAAGAGTCTCGGACTACATCTAAAAAGTCTCTGGCTAGATAGTTGGATCAAGGGACAAATGCAAAAGGCAGTACTCCTGAACACAGCACGTATTGTCAGATGATTTCTTTGGCCAAGCTTGGGCCACGCTCCGCTGTTGGTGGCCTTCTAGATTAGGTAGTTTATTTTTGTATTTAAATTTTATATATATTTTATAAAAAACCTAATTGAGAATTTATACATATGAGAGAAAATAAATAATAAATATGACATCGCTAAACTTAGAAGCTATTTGACCGATAATTATGAAAATTGGTATGTATAATGTATATGAATTTTAAGAAAAGGTTTATTTGCTATCCCAAAGATGTTAATATCGCATGTGACGTAGACAAAGTTGTGTGCCTCGGTTAATTTATTTATAAAAAAAATTGTTATGACCATTACGAGATGTTCATTAAAATTGTGAAATTTGAATTATAAATACGTTTTAATAATTCAATAAACAATAAAAGGACGAGGGAGCGGTTTGAGCCGTATATTAAAGCTTTGAGGATTCTTCGAAAATTCCCTTAAACGTTCCAAATGACTACCAAACCTCAAATTAGCTTAAAAAAATAAAATGACAAACAGTCGTCTTCGAATAAACGAAATCGATTTAGAGAACGATTTCCGCCCAACGCTCGATTTAACGACAATTCAGTATTGTAATTTATACAGGAGGCCTCAAAATATGATACAAAGTATAGAATTTTAAAATAGTCTCTACATTTTCTCAAGAATTACCTCGTAAGCTTTAATTTTTTTATGCTTAAAATTAAATTAAATAGGTAGACAGCACATCACTGAGTAATTAATGATGTCAGTTAACTGAGCTTTTACTTACCATCAAGTGTAGAACGTCTTTTATTAACAGGTATAATTACAAAAATTGGACAATAATACGTAACTTAAAATTTAAAATTTCTCAAGATTTCTGAATCAGTATAGATGTTTTGGGTGTTGAAGGTATTACAATTTAAACAAATTATATCTAATAATTAAAAATACCTAAGCCTATATCGAGCACGTGAAAAAAGATACAGTAAAAATTTCATTTTTACTTTTATTGTTTATATAATGCACGTATTTTAAATTTATTTAAACATTTTTTATTTTTCTTGAAATTTTTTGTACCCCTGTATATGTGTAAAGTCCTGAGTAATCCAGCATTAATGAGGTTGCGGTGTAAGGATAATAGTTCGCATTATAAGTACCTACGTGACTTCTGTCCCGTTATTAGAGACGTTCTGTTTTTGTCGATAAAAATTACTTTAATGTGACGGATAATATGTTTAAACTTTGGCTTTGGAATCAATTGTGGTTTTAAATTGACTTTTGAAGTCTGTAAAAATATCTTTTTTTTTAATTATTTTTACAGAAAACGTTTCGTGTCTCTTTTGGGTCATATATTGGATTTATACAATCCTTTGACTATTTGAATGGCATTTATCATTCATACATGTCAATAAGTAAATAACTAACGGTTGGTGCTTTTTCGAAATTTTTGCTTTTTTACAGAACTATTCTGTTAAAAACAGAAGGTGAGAAGTTAAAAGATGTAATTAAACTGTAAAATTTTAAACTAATCAAATAATATAAACGCTATGACTGGTCTAATAAACAACTAATGTACATTTCTTTCAAGAAAAAATATATGAAATTTCTTTAATATGTGAATAATTTGAATGTAATAAAATGATAAAAAAAAAACACTCGTTTAATCATATAAAAAGATTATGTAAGTTATTAAAAAAATACGATTTAATATTCATTGAAAATATCTTCATTCGTTCCGTGAATGAATTTATATGTTTAGCCAGCTTTCTGCCAGCGGTTCCGCTCGAATTTCGATTTTTACACCTTGGGTTACATTATTGGACTTTTAGTAAGCATCCCTAATTTTATCGACGCTATAATAGAGCCAATACCCTTCCTCGATTAATGTACTATCTAGCACTGAAAGAATTATTAAATCGGACCAGCGGTTCCAGAGATTAGCGCGTTTACACAAACAAACAAACTCTTCAGCTTTATAATATTAGTATAGAAATGGGTATTTTATAATATCGCTGTATCTTTTTCTAATGAGTGTTTTCGGTTCTTAAGACAGGAACGCCATTTTTCAAATGATTGTCTGTTTGTTTATTTTGGCAAATACCTAAAATAGCTGGATCGTGTTTTTACGGGACCTTAACTCGCAGACAACTATTGTCTGGAGGAAGTGTGACTATGTAATCATCATCATTGGCTCTTAAAATATGTACATGTAAAAATGTCGTGTGTGAAATTGAGGTATTATTAGTAATAAATATCTAAGAGTACATTTAATTTTTTTTTATTAATTCTTACGTTTATAATATTCTTAAATTGTTAGAATTTTGCAATTCTCATGTAGCATCTAGGAGAAAAGTCAATACGACTCTGATTTATTGTGTCTATTCCTGATAGACGTATTGAAATTACGGGAAATAAGTGTAAAACATTTTTTGGTTTTACAATCAATAGAAGAATGCTACTTCCATAAATCGATTTGAGCTCAGTCAATTCACTCACTGAATCACCGAGCGCAAAAATTCTATCCGAAGTTTATATATTACAATAAGGAAAAAACAATAAAACAAAATATTTCTCTTTAGTTTTTTAATGCCGAACATTAATCAGTGCTCAAATATACAGAGACTCTACAATCTGTGTAACTGTTTTTATTTATTTATACAAGATGTCCACATAAACATTATAAAACAATTTCTAAGTCTTATAAAGTGATTTTGAAATCAGCGTAATTTCTATTTACGGGTAAAATGGGACACTCTGTATAAGGATTTTGTAGCTGTACTACAATCAGTTTTGCAAAATACAGACCAAGCTCGAATTTTTTAAATAGTTTACACGATTTCAATAATTCTGTTTATGTATTATTAAGTATACGTCTTTTAGAGTGTTAGTCACATAAAACATAAAATGCAATCTATACTTTGTAAGTAAAAGAAATAATAATAATTAAGTCTTTTATTCTAGTTATTTATCTATTTTACGGTAGTCTCATCTATGCAATAGATTATAATAAGGATTTTAATTTCAATTAGACATTTTAACCATCGACATAACGGAAATTATGTTTGACTTGTCTGTCCATGTCTCTTAAACGAATCTACCAAAGTTGATGCTTTTTTTTGTTTAAATTACAATATAGGTATAATCATATAATGGTATATAATAAAGAGACTAAGACATTAAAAAGGCCAAAGTTATCTATACATATAATAAATCAATAAACTGTGTGTCTGTACATTTAATGAATTTACCCCATAGTAATATGATACATAAATCCAAGTTGTATGAAAACCGCAGTTAAAAGCTAGTTTAAAATAAACGTAAGAAGATATTAAGGGTGACTTACTTAATTTTGGTATCATTTTTGTGACAAAACGTAATCTGGCTAGGTCTGTATTTCATAATATTTACAATGTTTCTCTAATGTACTAAAATTGATCTATATTAAAAGAATGTTTGTAAGTACATATAGATATTCATTAAAATCATTATATCATATCATTCATTAAAATCATTATATCATATCATCATATCATTATTATGTAAAAGGTGTTAAACATTTCGCTGTTATTTATTTTAGCTATCGAGCAAAAGTGAGTATAAAAAATTCTTTAAATATACAGAAAAAGAGATGATAAGAGAAGAACTGAAATAATGAGAGATTTTTTGAGTTAATGTTTGCAAGGTTTTTAATTAGCTTACTATTTGTATGCTCAAGCTTCCAATAAATACAGTACATACATGTTTTTACACATGTGGAGTTAATTAAAAATATGTACAACTTTAAACATCTATATTTCATAATAATATTTATATACTAAGTACAGCTTAGTTTTATTTATATTATTATAAAGGATTCATCTATACTTATATTTTAATATATAATACTGTTTGTAATTATTCACATTAACTGCTAATACAACTAATTACAAGCTAATTAGTATAAAATTTCACTAAACACGGTAGATAAAGCCGTTTCTATGCAATGTTATTGTAACATGAAATTTTATTTACAAAAAAATACAAGCTTTTCAATAATTTTCCTGAGCATCCGTGGAAAAGTTATAGTTAATTTCACAAGAATCTACTCAGGATGCTATTAAGTAAAATATTTTTTCGAATTCACATCATCTCTTACATTGCACTAGAAATACTTAATAAGCTGTGACTTCTTCTCTATTAGAAATCAATTTTAAACCTTTTAACATATAATTAAATTTTTAAAATATGGTACACGATATTTACACTTTTATAATTTTAGTAATTTAAAAAAGTATTCAATGAAACCCCGTTGAAAATAAAACTGAGTCCAATTATGAAAAACAACATTTTTGAATTAAGAATTTCAACAAATAGGCGATGCTACTGGCGGGGGGTGCGCTGTCGGCGCTGCATTTTGAGCGTTCAAAAAGGAGCCGTGATTTCCAGCCCACGGTTGCAGATTCTGTAAAGCACTTAACGCTGTATTGGACGCAGGCTGTGGAGCAGCGTTTTGTTGATAATGAAGCGCTGACAGCGATGCACCAGGCGGTGGTTCAGGCATGTAGCCTTTGCTCAGCGCTTCTGCTTGAAGTGACAACATCAAGCGGTTGGCAGCTTGGCGTTCCGCTTCACGTTCTTCAGCGGTCTGACGTCTGAAACAAAGAAAATAGTATTACCTTTAAAATCGATTCAATATTAGCGTATAGTGGAATCTGTGAGATTACTAACGTCCGGTGTTCCAAACTTGATTATAATGTGATTGATTAGTAGACGTTATTTCCTTTTCTGCTATTTCTAAGATAATATTTGATTTTTTACTGCCAATTTATCTTATTCAAACAATTAATTTATTTCATTATTGATAAATTTTAGCTTTTAACTGTTCTACGTATAAATTGTAATGATGTCAAGCTTCATAATTTTATACAAATTACTCTATTTCAATATTAAAATATATATATCTAAACATTTGTCAAGCGAAAATCTTAAACATCGTAGATATTTAATATCGCATAAATATATATCACATTTTGTTAAACGAAGTCTCCTTTTCAGGTTCATTAGCTGAAAGAGGAGTCAAGTGCATCTCTAAACTTTGAGACCCCCACTTAACATAATACAGAGTGGCTGAATTATTTATAAACTCGTTGAGGATTTGTCGCTCGATTAGTGCAGAGATGTGCGCAATTTAACAATATCATTATACAGATGAAATTAAAAGTAAGAAAAATAAGACTTTGTTTAAATGTACCTACATTTTTTTCAGTATTGTTAAAGAAAACACGTTTTTCCTCTTAAATAAAGAAAAAAATGTTTATAATTACATATATTATAAACCTCAGTCACGAAGCACGATCACTCCCCACGAGTATACATTTCATTTTTGATACTTGATAATGATATTTGATTTGCATTGATACGTATTTCATTGGTATTTGTGCCATTAGCATTTATCCGTAGATTCCTTAAATTTTAACGGCCTTATTCATAAAATTTTCAAAAGCAAAATGAGTGTTTTACTTTTGAAGCCTTTAAGCCTTCATGGTTAGTTTGAAAAAGACCTAATATATCACAATATATAAAAAAAATATTTGATTAATGTAAATATTTGGATCGCAAATTTTCGTAATACTATTTTTTTAAAACTATTGTGGTAAATAACCTCCTAAAACAGGTTTTAATGCTTCTGTAGTTAAAGCAGCCTTTTGAGAATTATGAATAAAACCGTGAGTATAGGAATGACTCACAGAACTAGTTCTAAAGTCTAAACGCTCCGACATCAATTAACAATACTGATGAAATCACTAATTGATATAATCCACGTCGTCTGAGCCGAGTCTAGTTCGTGTATTATTTATACCTTGTTTGTGAAGCCCTTTGTCATTGTCTGTAATAATTAATTAAGGTAACTTTTAGTCACACGCGGGGTTTGCAATATTTTAGTAAAACTAAAAGGTCTAATTTTGTACCCTTAGTATAAATATTGATGTTAATTTGTAGATAAACTCTCTGGTTCTATTTTCGAACAATGTTATTGCGTATTTGTAACTTTAAATAATTACATGTTATGAGTTCAGCAATTTTGAGGGAATAGAGTAACAAACAAACTCACCCATTTTAAATATTAGTTACAATGTGCGTTGATTCTTATTGACAAGTATTAAGAAAAATACTACTTAACCTATACGATAAAAAATGTGTCCGTGTCTAATATTAAATAAATTTAATACAATTTCGACTGTCTGTTATTTCGCGTAGTTTCCTAATTTTTTAGAGCAACGTTGGATAGATTTGTTAATATTATATAGAAATGATGAGAGGTGAATTACGTCATCGTCTATAAATTCAAAAGTATGTAGTAGTTACGAATACGAGAAGAAAAACAGACAAAATAAAACCTCAGCGGCATTTATCTAGCAAAAGAGGATGACTATTAAAACTTATGACATAACTAATGATTCGATTAAGCTGTAAAATCCGTTATTAGCTGCTGGTTTGTAAGTTGCTAATGGAATACGACTGTTTAGTGCATTCATATAAATAATTAATTAAATATTTATTTATTCAATTCGAATTCACACCACGGTCTAAATTTATTAATAATGTTTGCAAAATATATCATTGAGTATAGGACCTGTTTATGTCGAACTAGTGTTGCCCCGCGGATCCAGTTAAAAAGAATGACTTTACAAAAAGGGGTTCAACTTTTTTGATGATTTGATCGATGAGCGTAGATATGAATTTTAAAATATAAAATTTAAAATAAAAAATTTAAACATACAATAGTTTTATTCACAATTTCATTGGTTTTCAATGTTTTTCTGTTGAACTCTAATTATTTATGAGTAGCCCGTTTTACACTTTACAACGTCAACCATCTGCAAAGAAGGGTTGTGTCGTAATTTGTCCAGAATGTAGCCTTTCTGGAACTTTGATATTGTAGATACTTATTTGTATATACTCACGGGTAGTACCTAGTCGCTTAAACAAGCCCAGTCATTTTGCCATATAACACAAAAACAATCCGACATTTCTAGATAAATTTATATTGAAAATCATAGTACGGGAGATAGCTCGTCTTTATCGTGCGCAAGCGCCTACATTAGTAATGATCACCGGTGTATATACATAAACTGTTGTATCTCGCTAATTAAGATAGCCCGACTTACTGAGTGGTCCACATTCATTTGTATGCGAATACAAAATTAATCAATAATATACTCTATCACCATATAAATATGGTTAAAAATTCATTAAGCTAAACGATGCTTATAAATAACGCTTTTAGCTTGATATCGCACTTTGTCGAATGACCTAAAGTGACTCAATTAGAGAATTGTCGTAATCGAGAAAATCTGTATACCTCGATGTGTACTTTAATTAAATTGTACATATTTCGTTTGTAAGAATAAGGATTTATCGTCTGCTTATTACGATAACCGATAAATGATTTTCGAAATTGTGTTGAATATACAGTATTTTACCAATATTTGTAATGTATTTTTAACATTCTATTTGTAATATAAGTGTGATAAGTCTCAGCGTGATCATAAACAAAACAGGTAGTATTACCCGCTCTTCCAAATTTTGGTTAATAAATATTAATACGATTTACACAAAATTGTACATATTACATTAATCTATTTAACGCAGTAAGATTTCTATGGGATTAAGTGTGTTATATACCCATATGCATAAAAATCTTTATTTCAGGATAAATGTAAGATAACAAAGAAAACTTAACTTTTAAGACGGAAAATTTATGGGATGATTTAATCATTGACGCATAACTAACATTGAGTGATGTAAATTTTATTTATTATACAAAAAAAGTGTGATAAATTTGATATATTAATTCTTTCAGTAGGTGAGTAGAATTAAAAAAATTCTATTTTAAAAATTCTATTTCAAAAAAAAATATTAACCAGAAAGAATTGAAAAACCGTACAGGGTTTGTCTTTAAAGAAATTTAAAAAATCTGTATGTATAACTATCCTTAATATTTACTGTCTGATTTGGTTAAATATATTTGTATATGTTAAACTTCTTATACAAAGCTTTTGGACTACCCTTTTCGTCATAAGTTGTCATATTATCAATTACTAGTAGAGTTCCGTGGTTTAACCCGTGTCTCTTATCTTTACAGATTAAAGCCTATATTCTAATATATACGATATATTTCTGTAGTTTCATTAAAATCGGTTTGAAAAAGTACTCCATATAAATTTAAGTTTATATGGAGTAATCTCTGGAACGTATTAAGATAAATTATTTCAGTTAAGAACCCTTACTAACATTATAAACGTGAAAGTTTGTTTATTACTTTTTCAAACCGATTTTAATGAAACTACAGAAATATATCGTATATATTAGAATATAGGCTATAATCTGTAAAGATAAGAGACACGGGTTAAACCATGAAACTCTCTATATACGCTCTCTTTTATAAATTTAGTTAATATAACATATATACCATACTCTGATAAGCCAATTTGATACTAGATGTGCAAAGTTAACCGTTTGCACAATAACTCAGTGCTAATTAGTTAATTGAAACTGACAGGGGAATGAATTTCAAGTTAATTCCCCGCCTATTTTAAAGTTGAGACTGATATATGACCGCCATGAACATTTTCTTAGATTTATTAACCGATTGTTTATGCTATGGTAGTTATGCTACCGCGATCCTGTAGCCCTTTGGAAATGTCGGGAAAACGGGGAGGTTTTAGTGGCTTTTCCCTTCTAGTAGTCAGAGAGCTTATTGGACTCGTCAGCAGAGTAACTATGGAAGGGCGAAACTCATATAACCGGCTAACGGCATGCATTTTCTCCTCGTCAAAAAAGAAAGAAAATCATACCCATTATTTGTAAATTTTTGTTGAATTACGACAATAATATATAAAACTGAGAATATATTGCTCTATGCTCCAGTACTAACAAGACTAAATCAGACATATATTTTTCTAATAACTTTGGGAGACCGGGTATTATATTTTTTTATTTATAAGTATGTATTAATTGTTAAAATAAAATATATCGTTATATACTACACAAATATATAATGTACGTTGAGTGGGAGGTTACCGAGTACCGACGTCGACATTAATGAATGATTGAACAAAGCGCTAAGTCTATTATCGTGGAGAACTTTATTATAACGGTAAATGAACGAATTAGGGATGTACTAGGCTTTATCGATAAATGTTTATTGATGCAGTGTTATGTTTAAAACCAAATTGTCATTTATATGCTTAATTAAGACACTAACTGTATTTTAATATTGAGATAAAAGTTCAACACGTAATTGATTTTTATCTGTAAATGTACGATAAGACTTTTGTTTGAATAATAATGTTATGGGTTGGCTTCTTGTTTAAGAATATCGTAATTAAAGGTATGTAAGTAAGTCTAAGAATTACAAAAACAATTTGAATATTATTAATATTATTATCGATAAGAGGGTACAACATTAACCTATAGGGTAAACCACTTTAAGCCGCCGGCTTTATAATTAGATAACGTGAAGCACAATGAAACTTTCCTTAAATAAGCCAAACGCTGCGGCTGCCAATTAGTAATTTTAGGCTGATTATTTTAGAAGCCGTTTAAATTTAATTTTACGGTGATCTTAAAATGGCTGTTTCAACGCCAGGCTTTCAACAAACATGCTATTAACCATATCTTCTTTCATATACAAGATTTAACATAACCATCCTTATTCGACATATTTATTAATTCGATCTGGATTGAAATAAGAATTTCTACATATACAGTTATAATTCGGATGTAAGTACTAAAATTTGGTATCTTGGAACTGATTTAATGATGGACGCGGGAATACAACCTTGTTCTAATGCAGGCGTTGAAAAAATTACTACGCATTATTAACCACCTGTGTCCTGCTTTCAGCATCCATACTTTAAATTATACCTTGATGCTAATGATAATGAAATAAAGACAGACTAAGTTATTTATTATAAAATTTAATATCTGCCAGTAAAGATCTCTTACATATCAATTACTGCGAATATTAGCTAGAACGAACAGATAAAACTGTTCATAGACGGAAAAGTCGTGAAAATGTGCGTTTCGACTACAGTCTATAAATTTCCGAATACTCGATATAAAAATAAGGTCGGCAGCAGAACGTTAAAAATGCCTAATAATTCATTATGGCTAAGGATTTAAGGTTGGTAACGCGTCTTCTAGATTTACTGATCTTGGAGGTGTCCATGGGCGACAGGAATCGCTTAGTACAATCGATCTGTATGCTCGTTTGCCTTCATATCATATCAAAAAACAAACAGACAGAAACTCTATAACTTTTTTTGCTGTTAATATACTCGTAAATAGGTGCTGCCTGTACTTCTACTATGTCAGATTTTTTCTAAAAATAAAATATTTTACAAACAGGTGATACATTTGTAATGAATTTATTCTCTGCTAAGTATTATCGATAATAAATACTAAAGTTATATTTAATTCAAATTAATCTCGACGACATTAAAAAAAACACATAAAATGCTATTACCCCAATAAAGTATGAATCGTTTTAATGAATTTGCATCAACTAACATCCGGATCATTTCCATAGCTTTATTTTTAAAATTATAAATATTCCAAATAAAATATGAATCAGCGTTATAAATAAAAAGATTTCAATTTGCACTCATCAAAACAATACGATAAATCCAACGAACATTTTAAAACTTCCGAGATGAGATGAATCTTAAAAACCTTCTGAATAATGAATGAACTGAATTTACAATGAGCTTTTCTGCTCAAGCGTTCAAGTCAAAAGTTCTAATATCCATCTTTATTTATATTACTATCAAGGGGATGAATTTTCAGTTATAAATACGTAGTTTGAACTTTAATATATAACAACTTTTTATATCAGTTATAAATAGACAAATTGAGGCTCTCTAGTTAGGTGATACGACAGCCACATGACATTTGATGTCCCGTTAGTTTTAAAAGCCAATTGGCTAAAAACACGATGAACGTTCATAAAAAAAGAATATATGACTTCAAATTGAGTAATGTGCCGTCGATATTTTTCTTTTTATTTCGAACATTCGGATATATTAAAAAATTTCTTAGACAAATAAAATTCATGTCTCATCGTAATATCAAAATAAATACTCTTTTCTAAACACATTTGAAAGTATGTAAGGTACTTAGTAAGCCATAATAACATTGTAAAATTAATTAACCGTATGTCTATTTATGGGTAAACTCTGAAACGACTAGATTAAATTCGATGGGAATTTCATTTGTAACTAACATTATAATTAGTACCTGAATCATCGACATGATTCTTAATTTAAAATGACCAGAAGCTACTTTAATTTCATTATCATATCGAGCTACAATTAATAAAAACTAGTTTTAGTGTTAAGTAAGTATATGTTATATTGAAGAATTATTAATTTCCATAAAATACATTTTAAAAGCGTTATTTATTATATAATATTGCAATTTATTCTTATTTTAATTATTAATGTTATGTGACAAACAGTTTCATGCTTGTTTGTTAATTACTGTCAAAGAAAACTAGCTGTAATCTAAAGAAAAACAAAGTGGCATGAAAATTAACGAACACGCCACATTATCTCGTCGAATCGCCATTTCCCTGACGTGTTCTATCAATCGTGATACGGATTTGTTTTGTAATTCCAAAGGAGACAAGCAACAAGCAACAATTATACTAAAGACGTTCTATCTTACTTAAAGGAAACAGACATAAGAACCGGCAAATTTTAAGCAATTCTCGACGCAACTACCTTCACGATAAGATCTATAATACCGTAAATGAAACGGCAAATAACAAATTAACAAGCTTAGAATCAAGAACGAAAATGTTTCTTTTTGTAAGGAGTGTAAGTACTGTTTTTATAGAACAATCGTGTCCCCCTAATACGGGGAGTTTTAATATTCACTTATACAAAGGAAAGGAATTACGGTAGGAAATGAAACAGGGTAAGTAAATAAATAAGGAACCTCCCAGTTGGGTAACTGCGTGTTAGATGTGGTACAATCGCAATTCGATTTGTTAGAATTACAGAATACGATGCCTGTGACAATGTGAGAATAGTTTATTGGATTCCTAATATAAATGAAATACTACAATATTTTTTTAAATTAATTTTACATACATTTACAAACTATATAGAATAATGAATAGTATTATATATTACTATAAAAAAAGAAAGATAATAGAAAAAGTAATTCCAAATCGTTTAATATATATAAAAGCCTTATATAGGTAGAATAAAATTTTCTTAAAAATTTTAAATGCTAAATCCTTAAACTTCGATCATTTTAATTGCTCAACGTACTTCCAATGTTATTCTGAAATTTAGATCCTAACAAAATTATATTCCTTGTTACCATAGAGTTTTTTTATTAAATTTAATACAAACTTTTATAAACGCTTTTAAAATATTTTTTATGTCGTTCAAAAAGTCTTTATATAAATAGAAAATAAAAACAAAACAAGACATAAAGTAAAATAAATGAAGCCACTCTCTAACAGAGCCCACGTAAACGAGCGTAAAATAAACCTTAAGAGGTACAGTAAAAGTCGCAAAAAATAGACAATAAACTTGCAACGTACAATACATGTAAAAAGCCGAACGTTCGTCTTTTCCACTGCGGTTAATAATTGATGAGCCAAACTGCCGAGTTGTGTTCCTCATACAATATTTATCTCCCTAGCAACCCCGTGTTACCGCCTGCTAGATGTTACATCTATACCATACGTATAAACACTTAATTGGCTATGTACTGTGACAATCATTTCACTTTTTAGGGGACACAAAAAGCTACGTTCTAATATATATCACATTTTTTAATCTAGCCACGCCAGAATAAAGTATTATGATTATCGACTCGTATGTTCTTGTTTGTGTTAAAAAATTCCACAACGCCTACACTATTTCGATGATGACGAAGTGTTCATTGATTCGTTATTAATAAAATCAATCTGAGAATTATATACAATAATACGAGTATAACAAATATAAGTCTGTCATCCTTTTTCCATGTCAAATAACAATATATAAGTTTAGACGTGTTAATAGTTTCGTATAGAAAGCTTCTATTTATCTGGAAAAGAACTTAATAAAAGCGTATATAAGAAAGTTTGAGTGATTGTAACTACGTAGATACGTTAAAAAAATTATTCAAATTATTCCTTATGTATAACATTAGTTATCTACCAGTGAAAGTCCCGTTAAAATTGGTCGCGCCGTTTCGTATATTAGTCGGAATAAACAGACAGATATGTAAATATAAAATGAATTGTATGTTAAAGATAATCAAATGTAGAAAAACAATGCTTAATTAATTGTGAATAATATCCCATTTAATACGTTAATTAAATATCTATTTTAATTATGTCTAGATAATAAATTTAGTCATAAAATTTAAATCAATTCTCAGTCGTATTAAAATTGAAAGATGTAAATTATAAAGTGTTAAATGTAATCGAATATTGATGAGTTTTAATGTCCTTTAAACATCAGATAAACAATTTGTATAAAATATTTCTAACGACTAAGATAACAATATTAGCATACATTATGAAAATTACTATTAAAAAAATAATTGCATATTGTAGATACGTTACTTGTATAAAAATTGAGCTAAATAATCTTAAAAAACTAATTAAAACGCTATTATGAATATTTATAAACTATTTCAGTAAAAAAATTTAAACAAATATTTCTGTACCTGTGTCACATTAGTGTAAAAATCTAATTTATATATAATAGACATACCTAAGTAAAATTTAAGTTTCTGTTTTATTATCAAAATATCTAATATTTCTTTATGCTTGTAAAAGTGTATATGTTTGTCTTTCTTATGCGATAGGAAGGCAAACGAGCATACAGTTCACTTATATTAAGCGAATTGTGCCGCCCATGGACACCTCAAATGTAATAACATTTATTTCATCATCATTATAATATTTCTATAATTCATAGTAACGCCAAGGAAACCACAGTGGAATGCTAGTTTTATATAATTTTAAATATTCCTAAAGTCCAACGTATCAATTTCTTTATAAATTACTTATGTTACAATATTTTATCATTGTATAATAATGTATTTTAGAAATTTACTCCATACATCTATCATAATAAATTAGTATGATAGCGAGTTACGCATCGAATATCTTTTATCGATATATCATAGCGTCTTGTCACATCCTTATCTATGTTATAGGTTATATTGCTTAGAGGCATTGTTTATGGAAAGAGTATCTCAGTTTCTGCATGTATTCAGGTTTATCTATGGTCATGCCAATATAAGGTAGTCTTTATCCTTACTAATATTATAACCGCGAAAGTTTCTATGTCTGGATATTTGTTACTGTTACACGCAAAAATTACTAAATGGGTTTTAATTTAATATAGCTCATACATAAAAAACACATAGGTTATAATTAATAACAATATTGTGGCACAGATGAAGCGGTGACGCATTGCTAGATACTTATAACTGAACCCGGCAAACGTTTTTATTTAATTTTGTTATTATACACTATAAGTCAACTTCAATATGCCAAAACTTGTATTAAAATGAGAAGTAAAATTTAACTACAATGTCTGCTCCATACAGTTGCCAGTAAAATTCTAACCTATATTGTTCAATAAACAAGTCATAAAAACTAAAACCACAGAGCGATAAACACTATTCATTTGTCATAGATAAATTCTACTTCATTATTGTCCGATTCTTCTTAGTCGGACTAATCTATATTCGATGACATTTCGTATAATAAATAGTTACCAATAAGGATATAATGTAATCAAATTAAAGAGGTATTTTTCTGGTTTCTTATCTATACGATAAAACACTGCGATTTAAAATTTTTGTGAGCTAAAAGTTTAATGTTTTATTTATATTCCTTTTTAACACGTTATAGAGTGGTTGTAAAATATAAAATCTTTGACTACTTAATAAAATGATGTTAAAAGAGGTTTTATAATTATGTTTTAGTGCATAATATCATTATAAAGGACAGTATAAAAATAACTACAGCTACGAGTAAGGATCTACGTACGAGTTATTGCCTTCTCCAGGCAAAACAACCGTTTTTAATAAAATGTTGCACAGAGAAATCTGGTAATCCACACTCTTTGAGGAACTACAGAAGCTAGTTTATATATACATTCGTCAGATTAATCGTAACATTATTTGTCCTTAGTATGTCGATAACAATTTAATACTTCATAAAACAAGAAAAAAGATAACATGGCCATTAACGTTGGCTAATACAAAGAGACGCGTGAATCGTGATAAATTGAGTGGACTTAATAAAACATTTGCTTTTTTTATTTTAAAGTCAGTATGGGTTAAGAAATGACCGGCATGCAAGGAGGCTTCACTTCCATTGTAATTTTTTATTTAAGGCTTGATATTCATAAACAATGTAATAATAGCAATATTATGCTAATAGATGTATACCTAAATAAATTTTTAGTTAAATTTCTAGTTACGCTTTATAGGGTTTTTTTGGTTTAATTAATTTGATAAAAGTTCAAAAGAAGACTCTAATTATTTTTAAGACAATACAATGATCATTGAATTTTATCTACATGTTAGATGGACGAACTAACAACTGTTAGTTGTTATGCACAACATTTACGATTACATTAGTTGGCTTCACCGCCATTCTTATTATAATTATTAAATAAAAGCTTCCTATCAGTCTTTAAATCACGAATATCTGCCGTGCTTTTTTTTACAAAAGCAGTGGCTTGGCGCCGTTCGTATCAAGCGCGTGTTATCTGTGGCGAACACAAACAGCGCTTGTCCATTAGACGGTAATCTGTGCCACCAACACGATCCCTAACTAGCATTGTCTCACATTGATTCGGAATTTTGTTGCCGTGCTCCAAGTGGCGTTCCAATTTTGAATTCCAATTTGACATTTCTAAACTTTTTTAATGTTTCACTTCATCTAAAAAGCTGTTTATATATTGAATACATAACAGTCCAATATATTTTGATTAAGTATATTTTATAATTTCCTTGAATATTTGCTATTTCATATTTTATATGAAATGCAATTATATGTTTTGGTCATAGTTGAATTAAAGCACAATTTTAAGAAAACAATCTATTTAATACATGATGCGTTGAGAATCCGATAAACATGACGTTATCAGAACTATAGCTATAAATATCATCTTCCAAAGATTTTAAGATTAGATAATATATCATTGATTTAATGATGCGTTTAGTATGATGTTTATTTTTATCTAGTAGATATATTTTAAAGCTCTGTATTTAGGTAATAAAATATAAATATTCAAAATCATTTTCATTTTAGAAATAATTTCATATTCGTTCATAGATGAAAATGTCGTGAAGTCCTGTATACTTTTCGATTTCAGTCTATGAATTTCTGAATTCTCAAAAAAAATAAGGCCGGCAGCAGAACGTCACTAAAAATTACAATTGATGTAATATGGCTAAGCCCTTACGATTGGGGACGTGTCTCCTTGTTCTATAGGTCTTGGAGGTGTCTATGGGCGCCAAGAATCGCTTATAGGTGAACTGTATGCTCGGATAATATTTCAAAAAGTATCGATATAGCTTTTAGCATAGCGAAGTTTTTCTAGGGAAGTAGGAATATATAAGAGGTGACAATAACTTTGAAAGACAGCTTCCTATGAATATTATAATTATTCAACTACTTACTGTTCATATATAAAAAATGTATCCTCGAAAACAAATATGTATATTCGCTTTCACGAAAACTATTTAAATGTTCGTAACCTTTAGAAAGATATGAGAAATGTGAGACCTTACCTCCATTTTGTCCGACGATTTTGAAACCATGTCTTCACTTGGGCGTCTGTCATTTTCAATGTCTTAGCGAGAGAGGCCCTCTCTGCCGACGCCAGGTATTTCTGTTTATGAAATCTCTTCTCCAATTCTGCTATTTGCATCCTTGTGAAGGAAGTTCTGGGCTTTTTGCGTTTCGGCGGCGTTCTATTCTGATAAGGATGACCGATTCGTCGTGTGATGGGGAATGATGCTGAAAAGAAAATTATTTCATATTTACACGATCTATAAGGAATGAAATTACTGTAGTGATAGCCTATACCTATATTCACCGTAAAGAAACATATTGGATCAAAAAATTAGATTAAGAACCTAGCTGATTAATCTTAAAAATCTTTGTAATTTAAACATATCCCACTTTCAGAATCATTCCAATAATTTCTCCAAATATAAATAATAAATAAGTATTTTCTTCAAACTGTTTTATTTTACGACCCAGTACTACTACTAAATAAAGTCATAATTTGATTTCCCAATGCAGAAAAGGCGCAGAAAGGCACGGCTTCGTTCATGCTCATGTCGATTTTGTCAACCACTTCTAATTATCTAGCACATTTTCTAAGATAAATACATTGAATGTAAAGACACCTGATTTTTACCGATTAATTATATGTATCTATGAAAAAAACATGTTCACAAATAATGTGGCTTTCTATTGATAAAAGAATTTTCAAAATCGGTTAAATAAATTCAAATATTCCTACAAACTTTAATATGTATTATATAATTATATATATCGCGCCAATAATCCGTTACAGTACTTATATTATAAAGATATATGTATTTACAAAAAATGCTCAAACTCTGCACCATCATTAAGAATAATTTTTCCGTATTTCATATTATTGTTCCCACATTAACATAAGAATTAGAAATAAACATACAGGTTATCAGTAATAGAATCGGAATATTAAAGAACTCAGATTACATTTAAGCTTATCTTTATAATTGAAATCACGACTTAATGACAAGTTGTATTACAAAGCCACATGAATAAATAAAAATCTCATTAAACAATCTGTATTCAGCACAAATTGCTACAGTAATACTGCTAGGATTGCTATAGCAATATACGGAGTGTGCAATCAAAATGTTCCATTCATAATAAATCTTAAATTATACGGTCAGTCATGGAAAACGCTTAAACGGAATACATAACCACAAGATGGTAATAACATTTTTTGTCGGCATTTTAGATTCGTTATTGTTTATCGGTATGCGCGTTACTATACAAAACATGTATTTTAATACTCTGAATAATTGTTCTAGCGATTTTTCTACAATTGTTTAATATACATGATGCATACAATCTCGCCTTTTCCCCGTACGGTTAAATGACAGTACGGCTTTCCACCTGCTATGATCTTGACAAACTACAATCGCTTGTTAAAACAAATTTTGTTTAATATAATATATTTTTTTATATATATTAGGGGCGAGCATATGGCTAGTGATTGCCGTCACCCATGAACGTCAGAAAGACAAGGCGTCTTGGAGCGCGTTGCCGGCCTTTCAAAAAGGAATAGGCTCGTTTCTTAATAGTATTTATTTCACAGATGAATACGAGTATTATTAATAAAAGGTGCAGATAATAAAATATCTATATAATATTAAAAATAACATGTTATTGGCATATTACCGGGAGTTATCTTTGCAACTAAGTTGGCCTAAGTTCAACGTTTAATTTTTTTTTTCAATTAGTGGAATAAAACTACACCTAAAGAAAGCTTTTAGCACTTAGCAATGGTAAGTGTATTTGAGTATTAATTTTAAATAGTATATAATTTTTTTTTTTTCGAAAAGACAGGCAATATTGAGAGCGATCATTTAACATACTATATGTTAGTGATTAAAATTAAATCGCTGTTTACATAAATGTCTTGGAGAAAGTATATTTATGTTCTAGTTCATAGAACTTAACTCTTTCTATTACTTTCCTGGCATCAAATCCTCCATACCATTACGCCACCAATTGATATACTAGGATATAATTATATTGAAAAGCGCTGATTTGCTTTTCTAGACTGTGGCTATATTATTGGTAGTAAAGATCTTCACGGTAATAGAACCTATTTGTATTAAATGGTCCATATGATGAGATCATTTGAAACCAGGATATTGCATTCAATGTCACAGGTAATTCAATACAATCATGTATCATTACCTAGAATTGATATAATCTAATAATATGTATATGCGTGTAATATTTTGTTGAATATTCGTTGTGAGAAAATGTATCTTAAAATTCTACATGTATCTAATATTAAACTATAAATAAGGTAGGTGCACCATGAAAGGTCCTTCTAACGAATAAACAGTTGTTATTAGTCCATTTACTGTATTAACGAAATAAACAAATTATTAATTAAAGCACTGTTTTGTCGTGTATCATATAAATTACTTTTTGTTCTAGATGTAATCAGTATTTATTCAATTTAAATAATTAACGCTAGCTTCTCCGGCGAGTTAGTTCTAATTGTCGATCGATAGAGAAATCTCTAACCTCAAAACCATTAATTTAGTCATTACAGTATATTAGTATACCGTATTCATTTCCTACCCCATCATCCTCTGTACCACACAATTAATGAAATCGATTGAAAATGTATTTATTTGTAGCAAGGTTTTTTCATAAACTAAAAACCATTTTGGTACAATAAGTTTGATAATAAAACAAATTAGTTTAACCACAACACGCCGCCATTTTCATGCCAATAGCGTATTACAAATTTAAAATTAAATTATTTTTAAATTGTTTATAAGCGAATACTGTAACTATATTTGTAACATGCCGCCAATAAGAATTTCGTGTTTAAGTTTCATAATGTTTTCCTTTTCAAAAATGGAATCCTATTAAGCGGCGTACCCTCATTGGCCAACTGTAACCGTAATGGCGGCTTCACGTGACCACAAATATTGTAATTGTGAGGGTTTGGCATGATACATGACTATTTTAGCATCGTAAGACAACGTATTTGAATTAAACTTAATAAGCTATTTGTCAAAAGTAGTGTATATAAGAAAACAAGAAATGATATTTTGAATAAAGAATTATTGAAGTTACATTGTTTTTTTTTATTGTTTCTGAAAAGCTATACAATTTGGTTTCTTATATTTAACACCAGTACGTGGACAATGATTTTGAGGAGGAGCCGCTAGAGACGCTATTTGATACGTTTCGTGTCGGCTTCCTCCTCCTTTACTTTATTTATTCGGTGTTTACAATGTAAGAAGTTACATTGTTATTATTTATATAAATCCGTATAAACCGTTTAAACATTAAGTAAATTTATGCAAAAATGATTGCAGGCGGTTACAAGCCAGGGATTGAAACCAAAAAGTGTTGTTTAAATTTATGGCATGTCTGTACTTGCTAATTTTCGAAAATACTTAAGTAATTTTGTCGCAAGTGCATTAAGCGTATCTCGAATCATAATATAATATTTATTCAAATTCGACGTCAGAGAAAAGTATTTAAAGATATTTTCTCTTTTTCTATTAATTTAGTGGAACAATCAGAGACTATCCTAAATAAACCGACAGACAAACAGAAAACTTACGGATAGAATTTTACGAGTTTTTATGTTCTAATGCGGAATCCTAATAAGTATAAGTAACATTTATTGTCTATATTATAGTTTAT
>JAOSYY010000007.1:3653899-3676766 GCA_025727935.1 Hebomoia glaucippe
AGTTTAATTAACCAAATACAAATGGTCTTTTTATTTAACAAAATTGCAATTTTGAGATACATTTTCGAACCAATGGAGTCGCCACTAGTAGATAATAAAAGTAGCATACGCTACTTATTGCTATCATTTACATTCTCAATGCGGCTAAAACCGCGAAGCAAGAGTAGTTTTAAAATAAACGTAGGTCGTTCAAAAATAAAACATCATTCAACTAGAAAAATAGACTTTAATTCGTACTTTAACCACTACGGCAAATACATCACAACATTATATTTCCATAGTATAAGAGCTTAATAAAAAAACAAAAAAGGTGTTAAACAAAATTTATTAAAAAAATATAAAACAAGAACCAACCATGCTCGCTACTCAGTTATAATTACATGTTATAAACAACTTATCTAATATGTGCGCAATTGAACGTTGAGGCAGTTATTTGCTGTACCAAAAATTCTCGGTTAAAAATGCTTTCACGCGTGAATGAAGACAAAATAACGTGAAAAATAACTGTGAATACAAATAATCATTTATTATCTATGTTAGAGTAATAGTTTTCAGAACTTAATCTTCATTCACTCGTTTTAAACTTAAAAGCTATTATTATGCTGTGAAAATAATAAATTTCGAAAAGTACATCGAAAATGGGCTCACTAAAAGGTAGTTTTTAAAGCACCATTATACAATTGCATAATATCTATTAGAAGGGCAAGTATATATATTTCAGAATGTGCAAAAACTAAATCACTAGCTGCACATTTTGTCTAACTTCAATTATTAAAAAAAAAAATAGAACGTACAGAGAAATTCCGTTTTCTATTGTATATAAATAAAGGCAATTTCATATACTAAGTACATAACATTTTATAGAACTAACAAAATATACCTGCACATTTTGAACATCAACAATTTATAAATAAAAAACGTTATCACTCTGTATATATACGAATCTTAATTCCATAAATCTAATACTGAAAAAAGTAGCATTATTTCTATACCAACTCAAGATATGTTAAAAAGTTATACCTAACGAGTAGTTGATAAATCACAAGACGTAGGACATTAATCTAAAATACATCTTATTCAAGTTGGCACGAAATTTTACACGAGATTCCAAATACGACATAAATAACCTTAAAACTAGTCAAATCCTTCAATTTTAGAAATTTGGAATCCCGTTAGAGCACCTTAATAGTTTAAAAATATAAAGTTTCATCTACCTTTAAATAGCATCTTTACTGTGGAAGAATCCTTATAATTGAAAACAAGAGTAGATTAAATTCTAAGACTAGATAATCAAAAACGTTCGTATCGCACAGCCAATACTAAACAAACATAACTTAATGAAGAAATAATAAAGAATACATATAGACTGACAAAATATTAGTATACAAAGTATTGTATATTTCATATATTGCTTCATTAATTTATTCGTATAAGGCAACAAACGTTTGCTTTGAATCATATGTGCGATATGTTGTTGTGTAAATATATTTCACTCTCTCTAACATACACGCCGACCGTTCTTGTGAGAACAACCAAAAATACTCTCGAGACTGTTCGAACAAACATAAAAATCGAACCTTCGCTTATATTAATAACAAACCGACTATGGATAAATATTTGAATACACTAAAGAATAAAAAAAAATGTTAATTTCGTTGACAACGGATATAAAGACAATAGAAATGACAAGTGGTGTATAGAGTATACGGAAAAATTAAAAATCAATCGGTAGAAAGATAAATGAGAGAGAGAAAGAAAAGGTGTTTTTTGGACGAAAAAGAAAATGTCCATCCGCCATCGAACACAAATTAAACAATTTAAATTAATTTTTGATAAACCACAACGTTTCATAAACATTAAAGCTTATATTTAACTATAATTAAAATTTACTTTTCGAACGATCAAGTGTTGAATAGAAAAATATTATTCCATAAATCGGCTTTTTCCAATCGCACTGGGAAAAAATGCGTAGGAATTGCAAGTAACGGCCGGCTAAAGAAAAATCAACCTTAAATATAAGAAAATTAGTATCGGAATGCTCCGTGCTAAAGCGAGCAACGTTCGTGCGTCGTGAGATGGTTGGACGTGTATGGTGCGATTATTAATGAACCTGAAACAAAATTCACATATTAATGTTTTTCAGTAATATATATAATAATAGCTAATACGACCATCGCGTTGGTGTTCCTTAATTAAACGTTTAATCCATATTGTACTTAAAATCAAAACAGCGCCATCTACTGGTTGCTTACCATAAGATCAAATACTATGTCGGTGATTTGACTATTTATTTTTTATTATACAAAACTTACATCGACATATCTTAGAAACAGACTCTTAGACTTTCCAAATAATAATCCTTTGCCTCAAATTGGTTCAAATTATACAACGTACATATAGAAAATTTCATCAATATCGATGAAGTAATTTTAGAGTTGATTGGCGACAAACATCGTGACATGTGATAAAGATTAAGAAAAGGCCACATCAAGTAAAGTGTGGTCGATTTTTTAAATAAACAATTTAATAAGTGTAAAGTCAAATCAATTGTAATTCATTACAGATTATAAAATGAAGTCTCTTAGATCTTATAAGCTTAACAACGACTTTTAATGCAGTTTGCAGCAATAGACACAGTGATTCAAGGAGAAGGTTTATATGTACAATACATACATATTATCTGATATATAAAATTCTCGTGTTACAATAGTCGTTCCCATACTCCTCCGAAACGACTCGACCGATTTTCGTGAAATTTTATAAGCATATTCAGTAGATATGAGAATCGGACATATATTTTTCATCCCCAAAATAATAAGGGTGGTCCACCCCTAATTTTCTGTTTTTTATTTTTTTATGATACGTCGTATAAAAATACATACAACCCCAAAATTTCACTCCTCTACAGTCAACGCCTAAATATTTATGTGGCAAAACCACGTCTGCGGGGGGGTTTAAATATGTTATAGTTATCTTACGTAACATAAATGATTATAGATTAAGTTACCTCGAGCGGTGGTTGCTCATTGACAGCTGCGATGTTCCTGGGGGGCGCAGGTTCGACGCTCAGCAAACGTGGCTTCTCGTTGCTCTCTTCCCCAGTACCACCCACACACATCTGAGAGAGCGCATTGATTATACTCTCCATATTTGGCGACTGCACATTGTCGCCTTCACCCTGTATAAAAAAAACCTTTTTACGACTTATGAATGTTATTTGTGAAGAACCGTCGAGCAAGTGTTTTATTGCATTGTTATAGTGGATAGATAATTTTTATAAATAGGAATGCATAATTATAAATTGAGATTTAAGATTTAATCTGGTTATTCTCTGTGTTTTTTGCCTATATAAAGTGATGAATGTTAATAAAATAATAAAAAAAATAGTTAACTGAGCTTAACCCTCCACTAAAGGGTTATATAAAATAAATTGATTTAAATTTTAATAAAAACTTACCTTCTGTGGAGGTTTGTAGAAATGCAAATAACAGAATCCACGGAATCCCTGAAAAAATTGAAACAATTATTTTAATGAAAATAAAAAATTACTTTTAACTATGACGTTAACAGACATTATTTTTTATACGATAGGAAGGCAAACGAGGTCACAGTTCGCCTATAATAAGCTTGTCCTATGGCCTATGGACACCTCCAAGACCAGGAAATCTAGAAGACGCGTTGCCGACGTTAGGGACTTAGCCATATTACATCATTTGTCATTTTTAGTGACATTCTGCTACCGGGCTTATTTAGTTTCGAGTATTCGGAAATTCATAAACTGAAATCGAAACGCATACAGCAATTTTTATATTTATGAACCGTGATACGTGACGGAGACAGAACTTACAGCTTGAATTTTATCTCAACAGTTTTCTTCCCAAGAGCTTTTTACTTACGAAACCTTTACATTGTAAGTGTAGAATGTTGAAAACATCATGTTATAGAAAGTTAAAAAAATAAGTAGACAGAATCGCAGATACAAACTAACAGTATAATAATATTTAACTATTTGTGTTTGTATATATTTATTTACCTTCCAAGTCATCATTTGGGGCTTAACTCCACGCTCGTTGAGAGCTTGTTTCAGATCACGCACTCTAGTATTTGGGCTGATGTTTGAGATCTATAATCATTAAAAATATTCTTAATCTATTCCATTGCAATTAATTGAGATGTAAACTTAAGTGATCAAAAAATGTGAATAAAAGAAAATGTCTATTTATTCAGTTAAATCAGCAAACATGTATTACACAAGAATTTTAGTTACTAAAATATAAACTATAAGGATTATCAAATAAAATTATAAAGCTTCCTATTTTCATTGCAATATGAATAACTTAATATTACTTCTATAAATTGTAATATGGAAAATAAAAACCTTTCTGCGTTCCTACTAAAACTTCCTAATTAGTTAATAACACGCTATAACCTAATTAATTTTGCACCCTTATAAAGGATTGCAAACGAAATTTATTATATATTATAATTTTTCAATTATTTCTATAGTTACTACAGACGTCACGGTGACGTTAAGTGTAGTAAATAGACAATATTATTATTAATTTCCAATGTCTTGTTTGTTAATTACATTAAAATAAATATATGTATAATATATAATATCTACCAATGTATATATATTTTATTTTCTAGATCTAAGAATACGTATGCAGCTGGTGTACATTATTCAATAAATAATATATATTAATATAAACAAATAATATATCAAAAACGAAACATTGAAATGGTTTAAAACCGTACTAACTTTGACGGAGAAATCGATAACCGGCCTGGGTCGTCGCGGACGCCTGGTTTTATCCTTTCCATCGATTTCCTTCCCATCTTTGCCCTCTTTGCCGTCCTTGCTCACCGACTTGTGGCTATTACGTCTCCGTGGTGTACGACGGTGCTTAGGCCTCTCTTCTCCCTCTGTCGTATTACCCTGTCGAGTTATCAACATATTATAAAATACTAGCTGACCCAGCAAACGTCGTTTTGCGACAAATATTTAGGCGTTGACTGTAGAGGAGTGAAATTTTGGGGTTGAAAAATAGATGTTGTCCGATTCTCAGATCTACTGAATATGCTTATAAAATTTCACGAAAATCCGTCGAGCAGTTTCGGAGGAGTATGGGAACGAACATTGTGACACGAGAATATTATATATTAGATTATTAATTGTCTTAAAACAGCATATTCTTGTAACGTCGGAAACGTGGCTTAAACAGCTTTGTGATATCGAGTTCAGACTATATAGGTTTATGCTATGTAAATCAGTCAATATATGTGATCATTACCTCTCCCTCGCTCTGGCTCTTGTGGGAGCGCGTACGCCGGCGCTGCCTGCGCGCACGGGAACCCCCACGATCTTCAATATCTGTGTCTTCCTCTTTGAGAGTACAATCACGACCGGCTCTGGAGAGAACACGAATGCATAAATAACGAAACCACTTTTACAATAATGTCTTCATTGACCGATTCTACGTGATCGCAAATTCTTATTCAAGAATAGTATACAGAAAATCTATACATTACTAGCTGACCCAGCAAACTTCGTTTTGCCATCTAAATATTTTGAGATTAAAAATTAGGGGTTGATTGTTGGGGATGAAAATTTTTCGTGAAACTTTGTAGGTATGCATATTCAGTAGGTCTGAGAATCGGACAACATCTATTTTTCATCCCCAAAATGTTAAGGGTTAACCCCGATTTTTTTTTTTTGGACAAAACTCTTTATTTTTTTTTATGATACAGTATATAAATATACATACAAACCCAAAATTTCACCCCTATTCAGTCAACCCCTAAATATTTGTGGCAAAACGACGTTTGCTGGGTCAGCTAGTATTAGATAAAAACGTTAAAAGTCTTGGAACTAAATTTAACTTTAACACACCACATAGAATACTGGTCAGTATTTTATTGTTATGATTTTTTTTATTATTATAAATTATAAATGATGTAACTAACAGCATCTCAATCTCCCGGAGCTGCGCCAATACGGGCATCTGCTGGACTCGACGATTCGACAGCAAGTGCCAAAGAATACCCACCGGGCGCTGCGTCAAACGCCGCGTTTCTATTACCTGTTAAAATTTAACTTTTTACAATAATTGCCAGGTAAATATATCAAAACTTGAATTTGATATTAGTAGCTATGCCCAAATGTAGTGTTTTTTATAATAACAAATAACCAGCCATAACTAATATTATTAATGCAAAAGTGACTTTGTTTGTTTGTTAAAAATGTATCACGCGTAAAGCGCTAAAAGATGAATGAATTTTGATATTGAGAGAAATGGGATCATGGACGAGGTTGTAGTTTTCTTGTTAAAACCGATAGGGAGTGAGGTATGTGCAAGAGTATAATTTGTATAAAAATCCTAGAATTCCTAGAAATTTTTTTGATCAATATAAAAGGGGACTAATCTAGAGATAAAAGTTAGAACATAATACACATTATACATATACTCGTATGTATACCTCATGTTACGAGTCTCTCATTACAATTTTTTAAATTATTTTAGTGCAAAAAGGACATTTTTGACATATGAATTGAAAAGCGATATTCTATGTAATACACAGTGATACACACAATGTAGGGTCATCGATCTACATTGGTCTAGCTAATTTATTTTGGCATTGAAAACAATTTGAATCAATGTAAAGCTTATATTCTAGTAACCATTGAAATAGAAAATAACATTACGATACGTTGACCTTTCATAAAACGAGCAATTCTCATGACGCGTCCAGTTGCGGAGTGCAAACGCTAGAAATATCTATTTTAAATGTCGTGAAGGCTCCCTCAGTAACCACACTTTTTTTAAATACTAAAAATTAATTACTCTACACAATCAAGAACCAGGTTTAAAAAGTCATTATATGTCCTTGTAACTATTTTGAATTTTATGTTACTAGCGATCCACACTAAAAATACTATCAATTGAAATAGAAATTCTTTTAAGTTCCTAAAATGCATCATGTTGGTTTTTTTAAATATACACATAAAATATGAATGTTGAAAGTAGAGGAAAAGAATTCCGAACGCAGATTTTGATGAGTGAACTGTCTGTGTACTTGTATGTACAATCATGTGTACATTCAGAAAGACTCACCTGTGTGGGTGTAACAATAATATCGATAGGCACATCGTGTGGTCCGAATAGATCCGCCGGTAGACTATCGAACACCTGAGAATATAATATTTATAAATATTCACTTAATAAAACTAAAACATCGAACACATACCAAAATATATGTATTATTTTTGTAGTAAAATCTTACCTGACAGTCGTGTACTGTGGTAACTACCAGAGTGTTGGGTTTAATGGCCTTCATGTGCATTATCAGACCAAACTCCAAATCCCCATAACCTACCAATAATGAAAATTATTTATTTCATAAAATTTATTACTGTATGCTACATGTTATATACTGAATATGTTGTATAAATTACTTAAGCTTAACTTTCAAATGTTTTTAACTCATAACAATTTTAAAAATCGAGAATTCAAAAACTTTATAATAACATACACAATGACGAAAATAATATGTCATAGCTAATAAGAGCAATACATAAGTCTTGGGAAATTAGAAGTTAAAATGGCTTCGTTAATTCTAGTTTAAATACGTACAATACATTATATGTACTATGTTTCTATAATATTTATTTATTTACTTGGCACATCAACAACACCTACAGTTTGATATTGCTTATTGTATTATAGGAATATGTCAATTACTAATGCTCACATATTTTTTTTGTAGGAACTTCTAAGTAATTAAAAAATAAGAATACAAAACCTTCAATAATAATTATTATTTTAAATATATTTTTTAAAACGTTTTATTACAGTATTGTTAGTCCAGCTGTTTTTGTTATCATGTTTCATTTCTGGTTCTTTTTTTAATAAAGTAATGTATTTATTATGTAGCTATTGTTTCATTTAGCTGTACTAACATAATGGAGTGTAAACAATGCTAATAAAACGTTTTAAGAATGTTTTTTATTTATAGTGAAGCTCGATTTTTTTCCGTATCATAAAAGATGTCATGAGTACTATTACTCATAACATCTTTTATGATGATAGCATCTGTCTTCATTTTCGGAAGCGATCCGCTAACACTCTGTATATTTATTAAAAATACTGCTTATATATCCATACCTCTTCCTTTCCCAATACGAAAGCCTTCCTTGGAAACAGCAACAGATCCCATCACGACGAGATCCAATGAAACGGATTCTTCAATGGCTATAGCAACAAAATTTCATCGTAAACACAATGAGATATCAAAACTTTTCTCATGTACATCACGATATTGTACTCCTAACAGCAGTTCCGAAAGAAACAATTCATTGTAACAACTAATAATAATCTCAAAGTACTATCATCTAGTGATCATAATTCAACCGCATTATGTAGTCCATCAAACAAATACTGTAAATTTTCAAACTTTACTGCTTAAATTGCTAAACGGATTTCACTAAATTTTATAGAGGTTGAAAAAACACCTCGGGGTAGGTAGGCTACGTAAAGTTACAAAAATTTAAACTTAAAAGATAACAAATCGTGAAGCCAAAGAATTCATTGCTTGGAAAATTCAAAACTAAATCGTATAATTTATACATGAATATGCCAGGCATATGATGAAGTCTTATGTATGTAATCACCACATTCTCTTGAATCATATTTAGGAAAAAAGCTAATTCTTTATAATAATACACAATCAGATTTGATTCCTCCATTTAAAAGCTAAAATACTGTAGGTAGAAAAATGTATCAAAACGACTTTTGCGGGTGGCTTTAAAAAATATAATATTAGTTAGTAAAAAACTCACATATTGGCTGTCCATACGTCTCCATACCGTTCCGTGATACAGTCTTCTTGATAGCAGCTGGCCCATTTTCACCTTCGGGCAACACCATACGGTTCAAAAACCCATTCTGCAGACGAGGAACCGGCACATACAATGTCTTTTGTTGTTCTAGACATATCACTCTGTAAATGACCAAAATGAAAAGATATAACAAAGAATTATCTTGATTAAAAACGGTGCTGTAAGTTAATAAGCACTTAATTTCTTTAAGACTTTAAAAGTATCTTGTTTTGTATTGCCTTTTCTAAATATTATAATCCTTAGTGTAAGGAATAGGGTAGTCCTTATGAACTTTTAAAGTTACATTACTCACTAAAGTTCCTATGTGTTTTGATTTCCGGGTAAGAATCAAGAAGCGTTTCGGAAACACTTTAATTACCAATTTCACTACTAAAAATAATATATCTTTATGATCAAATTCACTAAAATCGATTCGCCTCTTTTAAAGTGGAATGTGAAATAATGGTGAATTTTCACCCATATTTGGTTGAATTTTAATAGAAGACTCATATATTATGTTAGAAGAAAACGAATCGGACCACGTTATTATTATCACGCGACATATCACGAATATAACAATTAAGCATGAGAAGCAGACATATTATTGTGTCTGGACTTACTTTTGTTCTATCTATAAACGGCTAGATTACAAAACTTGACATTGGGAGTGACATTTTTGGACAATTGATTACATTCTAATTTTCATATTTGACTCACAACTATCGAAAAGTGAAGTCATTCGCAACCTTCGGTTCAATGGACACGAGTATATATTTTTTATAAGTGTTACATCCACTTTTATGCAATTTGTTGAACACTTCGCCCACGTTGCAGCAAGATGCCGATAAATACGGTACACGATTGACTAATCAACTCTATTGACGTTATAATATTATGCAAATCGAATTGCGAATTATCAATGCCGGTGTATAGAGAAAGGTCGTACGTGCCTAGTATCTGCATAATATTTACAGAAGCTAATAAACATTGCGTAACTTTAATGAGTGATATAATTTATTAATAAAAGAACTAAAACAGAATTATTTAATTTTAATTGTTTTCCAAATTTAAACGTTAGTGTAGGGAAATTATGATTTTAATCGGTATGTAATGGGATTCGAAACAGATACATTTCTGTGTCCGTTTCACTCACTAAGCAATAGAGGCAGTCCAAGAACTTACGTAGAACGAACATAATTATTCAACCTACACAAAATATTGTAGGTAGTTTTACATTAACTTCTACGACTAACAATTATAACCAAAACTGAACAATATTTGTTAGTATATTTAAAAGAATACTTGGATCAATGATACATATTGCTACAAATCTTATTACAGAAGTCCGGTTAATCATTTTTCGTCTTTAGATTTTATAGAGTAATGTATACTAATATCATAAAGCTGAAGGTTTTATTTTTGTTTATTTGTTTTAACGCGCTAATCTTAGGAACTGCTGGTCCGATTTGAAAAATTCTTTCAGTGTTCGATAGTACATTTAGCGAAGAAAGCTATAGGCTAAATTAACAAAAATAGCGATCCTTATTAAAAGACCAAGGTATAAAAATCGCAATGACCGTGAGCGTATCCTCTAGGATAAGCTAGTTTATTATGAAGTATTCACGACTCCCTCCTTTGCAATTTATTGTAAATCAAACATCAGCAAACCAGTGCACTTGACGGTGAGTGACGTGTGTCTACTTCGAAAACTCACCAGTAGCAAACAGTTGCACAGTCAGTTAACAAAATTGACAGATAATTTTCTCAAACGCTGCGTTTTTATCACGTAAACGAAACCTTAAATATTATCTGCATTCAATATTTATATAAAAACAATGTTATCTTTTGTTTATAGTTGGAAATTATATAGCCATTGCCAATAAACACGCGAGAATCAGGTTATCAATGCTAACGATACAAAACGGAGATGAAGGTATACAAGATAAATATTGCAATTATATCATACACAAGATTAAACATTACTATATAACTAGATGTATTGTATCTTAAACATAATCCGATCGCTGAAGTATTCTATTTATATAAAGAACATAATTACATAAAATCATAATATGTTCATCATATCAGATCAGCTGCGAGTATTGTCATGTCTACAGACAAAATTTCCTTCGACAATTAGGTTAAAACGACATTTAAGATATGATTACCTTTTCAGTCTATATATAAGATGAAGACTACGATAAGACACTTCAAATTTATAAGTTGATTTTAAAAAATATCTATACCTATAAGTTATAAAGTTGAAGACTTTGTTTGTTTGTTTGAACGTGCTAATCTAAGGAACCACTAGGCCGATTATACAATTCTTACAGTGTTGGATGTTACATTTATCGAGGAAGGCTATAAGCTATATTATATTTTCTAAGAAATAGGGATTCTTACTAAAAGTCCCATGATGTATCCGAAGTTGTTAAAATCGAATGAATGCAAGCGAAGCCCCTGGCAGAAGCTAGTTTTTCTATATAAAAAGTACGTCTTAAGTCTGGAAAATGCGATTTTTTGTTAGAAAAATAACGAGTCAAAGCGCTTAAAATTTTCCACTGTAAATTGTTTTTATATTACGTATATATTTAACTAGATTGTCGTTGACCCATTCAAGATCACAACAGCTGGAGATATTTAGGGCGTACCGTCTAAAAATAGTTTGTACACCTATTTTTTACACAACATTGTAGGATTATCAAATTCAATCTAACATCAACGTAAAATTAAGAATCTCTTCTACTTAGATTAATATTAAAAATTAAAGTTCTATAATAATATTATACTAATAGGTGCTAAAATTTTGTAAACTAATACAACTACGGAACGTAGGGCTAAAAGTCCGTTTGCTTTTTTAAAACTACCAACATATTTTTGAATTATTTAAGAAGCAAAGATGTTATATACCAAAGGCTTATAAAATTAAACATATAATACTCTAATACAAATTAAAGTTCACTAAAAAAACCGAAATTATAAAGCGTTTTAAATAAAATCACGCCTTTGAAACTTATCCAATGAAGATTTATATTATACAATTTAAAAAAATATAAAATTTATGTACTAAAAAATATATGCAATATTTATCACTCGTTTATAAGACCATTCTCCAATTTTGAACATTGTAAAATATTTATTCAAACATCGAACACGATTCAACTAGAAATTCTTAATCATTATCCAGTTAGCTTACGAAAATGTTTGACCGAATTGTAGTCGATAGAAAATAGATGCAAAATTGGGACACAAAACAGACGCTTCCCGACAACCCCGCCGTGGTAACTGCTGTCTACAGACGCGGAATGATTTTGATGACATAATTATTTGCTTGTATAAAAAGCATTAATTACCTACAGAGTCATTGGAAATATTTTTATTAACTTAACACTGATTTGCGTAAATTTACAACCTACTTGAAGCTAAGACGGTCGAATCTCATGTATTAATTTATCTATACATATAATAAATCATTAGAAATCGCTCTTGTCTGTACATTCAATTAATTTATGCAAAAAATTGTGGACGATTAGAAAAGAGCGCTAGAACTAAATAGTATTTTTTACCCTATTTGTCTGTGGGTGGAAGCGAATCTTTTGAAAGTTACTACTACATTAATCTTAACACAGTGTTTCATCATATAATGAATCAGTAGAATTGGAATATCTGTACAATTTACGAATTTATCAAAAATATGACAGATAACTAGAAGTGGTTGATAAATTTGACATGTACGTGAGAAAATCCACGGGCAACGCTAGTGCTAAATATTACAAAATAGTAATTTAAGAGCTGGAATGAGAAGCAAACTAATGAAACGTGAATAAATTTACTTCAAACTCTAAGCTAACCTGACTGGTTCCTGTGGTTTATCCGGGTTGACTTTAACCGTAGCTGCTTTCTTGAACACTTCGAGTTCAGACAGCTTCACGGCAGCCTCCTGGGCGCCCTTAAAGTTCGGTATACGATTGTAGACCGGTCGTGGGAACATAGCCAGGCCATTGTTCTCCAAATGACGCCAAACTTTGATACGATAGGACTGCTTTGAAACTTCCTCGGGCTTCACTGCAAATAAATTTCATTTTCGTACAAAACTTTCACGAAATATGTTACAGCGAATTATTAAAAAAATAAGAAGATGTCTAAATGTGGGTATATAGATAATTAAAAATTTCTAAATATTGCAACTACATAGCTAAGTTTCGTAATGAATGTTGAATTTAATTTCTTACATTTCTTCTGTACTATGAGTTTATAGTAAGCTTATAAGAAGAAGCGCGAATTATGAAAACTTCAAGAATCTTTTATAGGGTAGTTGCAACTTTCTTATAGCTTAACAACAATGTATAAAAAAAATGTGAAAGTGCCAGTCTGTGTATTCTATTATTGCTTAACGGTCTCTTATCGTACAAATATTTCACTTTAATCATCACAAAGAACCGATTTGAAACGGCGAACACGCTCTGTAATTATTTTTAGTATGAAATATTCGACCTTCTGAAAGTAAGTCAGACGAAGCGTAACTTAACACATTTAAAGTAATCTAGGCATAATAGCTTTGTATGAAGAATCTATAATTGCGTGCAATATTATAAGAATGCTGTTATTTAACACGGTTATGTATTTTCTAGATATAACACGTAGTTTCTTTTTGATTAGCGCAAAGTACAAGCTTTTAATATTGCTTGTCGCAGCTATAGAACATTAAGTTTGCAATGGAAGCTTTATGGCCTTGATAAACATGAAGTTTAACCTTTGGGGTTATCTTTGCAATACATCAATGCATGTATTTGTCAACATTTCCTACACGTGAGATCTAATGTACTGGAACGAGCGTCAGTTTAGTAATAGCCACCATCCGGCCCAAAGTGTAGGTATGTCGCAAAAAAAACATTTTTAAGCACAAAAAATTAATCGTTTAACGTATAGCTACGTAGAAATTGTTATTTTACAAAATTATAGTCCTTTATTCAGTTTAAATTATTTAGCAAGTGGAAACAATATAGAATCTAACTAGAACACATTTCAAATATGAAATCTATAAATTTTCGAATTAGAATTAAAATTATTACAGTTAATGACGGACATATTTGAATATTGAAATAATAAGGAATTCAAAAGAAGCTGAAAACGATGTAAAAAGAAACAAAGTAGATTTTTTCTTTTGTTCCAACACTAGCTGTTTACTTTCAAACTATCTATAATTTATAAATGACGATCACTACGCGCACATATCTGTAACTAAGTTGATTTTGATGTCTACAAACATGAAGAAAACACTTGTATACACAGTAAAATATACTCTGTAAATAATTTCTTGAATTCATTTCTCATTTAATAGTAGTATTATAAGACTAATATAATTTTATAAATTATTCATACTAATATTATAAAGCTGAAGAGTTTATTTGTTTGTCCGATTTGAAAAATTCTTTCAGTGTTGGATAGTACATTTATTAAGGAATGCTATAGGGTATATTACATTTTCAAAAAAATCAGGGAGCCTTACAAAAAGTTCAATAATGTAACCCAAGGTGTAAAAATGGTAGCAAACGCGACAGAACCTGCTGGCAGAAGATAGTGAATAGTAAAATTTAATATACAAAGTTAAATTTGAATAAACTTATACTTACATTTAATCACTCAACTCACTCAACATTCAAAAAACTTTTAGAATCATCTTTATTTTCTTCTATATAACTTGTGCATCAAAAAATTTCTTAAGTTTTAAATTAATACTCTTCAGTTAAATTCACTTGTAACTAACAAACTATATTATAATAAAATCTTCGAAATAAATTTTATCCTAATTTGTAGCTGGCATATGATAAGGCTTTAGATCACTATGCAATACTATGGTGTATAATAAGAACCTTATCTGATGATTGAGTCAGAAGTTAAAACATTATTACCGACAAACCAAATTTATACATCATTCACATTAGGGCACAAGAACAAGTAACTATTATCTAACATAATTTCAAGAAAACAAAAACATTACTGCAATTTTCTACTGTCCATGTTAAATTGTCTTGTCCTTTCGACTACAGAAGACCAATAACTCGATATTCACCTAGAAGCTTAGCTATGACATAATCTTCCTATTTCAAGTGAGTGATGTCACCAATTGCTTTTTACTCATTTTGTTTACTTTAAAGTACAATTTGTTCTTAAGTAAATATAATCCAATAGTTAAAACCTTGTATATGTAATGCAAATTAATGTTTTATGACCTATATTTATCATATCAAACTGCTTAAAAAGAATAATAAATGAACTCAATACAATGTGGGCTTATGTTAATATTGAATACTTAGTTTTTGATTTCAGTTTAAATATTGCAACAATTTATTTCTTCCTTTGATTTGACTAGTAAATACTTACTTTGGATTCGGAGTGCAAAATACAAAAAAAAACTACCTTACAGAAATTACTTAAATAATAAATAGATTTTCTATAGAATAAATAATGAATTATCCTATTATAACAACACACCAAACATTTTATTGTGAATTCCAAAGTTCAAAAATAAATAAAATAATATAACTAACTTCTATTACTTTTAAAATTATATCTCTCGACTTAGTTTTGGACTCAATATAATATTTTTTCTATAGATGAGAGCTTTAATAACTATACTGGGTTCAAAGTTTATTCAAGGATCCTAACATAAAGAAACTGAAATGTAGGTAGATGTTAACAAGAACAAAATGTCTTCATGTGTTAAAAATTGTTTCTGCAAAATGATTTCTAGAAATAATTCACATCTTTGATCACAGCAACCTAAATTCTTTTTTTAATATTGCCTATGACTTATATTTAAGTGAATTCTAGTTTCATAATTTTAATGTAGGGTAGATAAAAAAACGTGGTCACTTCTAGAATGAAAATTCATAATTGATAAGTAAGCCTAAAACTAAGCTTCTTGATGGGAGACAGCACTATAAAAAGGACCCATGTACATGTAATTTATATTGAATTGATTTCCACAATAGGTGGGCAGAACTAAGTGAGTCACGTTTCACACTCTAATTAAGCTTCAAACTGTAATTACAAGCGAGGAAACCACAAAATCGTAAATCAATGCACGAAACTAAATAAACGCAAGTGAAATTAGTAGTTACTAGCGCAATTAAATATAACGCATATCAATCTACCTAAAAAACTAAGCCGCGAATGCGTTAAAGCTTTCGAAATAATGGAGGGTACCTAAAAAATCAAGCTAGATTTAATATTTAATTATAAAATTTATTGTTTCCCTCCACGGTAGTAGAGAATTCGCAAATATGAAAATAGATATAAGATGAAAACGCATTTATTTGTGGCCCTAATAAACCGATAGAAAATTATTAAAATTACCTACCTGTTTCAGGAGTCGTCGGCGTCTCTTCTCCGTTCTGCATCATTTACTAATTAACTACTCTCAACCGCAAACGAATAAAAGCAGACAATTTGATGAAAAATGAAAAAATTTAACAAAAAGATTTTCTTCCGCCGGACAGATCGCGGATCCGTCACACACAAAAATAGAATGTGAATAAAAAACAAATGCATCCAACTTTGTGAACACTGACATCTGTCAGCTGGTTGCATACAGTAGAAGTCACGTTAAGCAACATTTAGAAAAATAATTACGTTTCTATACACATAATGTCCATAAAATGGCGGGAAACTATTATAAATAAATATAGTGAACATGAGAATGTATGTTGTTAAAATTGATTAGGTATAAGTTATGTATTAATTAATATTACTGTTATATTTTTAAAAATATATTAAATTATGTAAATGCGATTCTTAACGCAATATAAAACTTAAGGATATACATAATATATATCTAAAGTAAGAAAAGATCTAAATGGTCCTAAAAATTGTTTCATATTAGCGATGCTCCACGTGTTCGGTGTTACCTGTGAAGAAAAGAAGATGTCGTCAGGTATTTAACAATCATATTTCATCAATCGTAGTTTACTTTAGGCGTTCATTAGGTTTAAAATGGGTAACAAATATACGACTAAGGCATTAAGTTGCTACCTAATAGCCAAAATAAAATTCTTTAGACGATGATATGAATAATATGATAATACGAATCAATAATACAAAATATGCGATGTAGTAATCTTCAAATAAGTTTGTGTAATGTCTATAAAAACGAATAGAAAAGTCTAAATATGTAATAATTTTCGATACTTTACATCTTAAACAGTGAAATAAAAAACACAATTACTGACATATTGTTTATTTAATCAACATTTTATAATCTTTTAAATAAAATTTTAATATCACAAAAAGTTTATAATTTAAATAACATAATGAATACCAATAATAATACTTAAATCAGTCACAATAAACTTTTAATTATAATTTAATTATTCTGTAATATTGTCTACAATTATTTTCCTTCTCCCATAAGTTAAAACTGAATAAACCTTAAAAATAATCTGTATCAATAAAAATGCAGACTTTAATATTATCTAATAGTCTGTGACATATGGAGTGGAGTGAGCATGAGTTCGAAGGCGGCATCTTTTAAGTTTGCACCACGAAGATTGGCTTCATGAAGATCACTGCCAGATAGATCACATGACTGAAAATGAATGGCCTTCATGTTGTGGTTATTTCCAGTCATAGAAAAAATATTAGACTCATTTGCATTTTTTAATAAATTTATATAATTACATTTCGATTGAATACCCATTAAAGATGTTTCAAGGACGAGTTTCATTTACATAACGAATTTAGTAGACATTTAAGTATAATCATCATGTTATATTTTCAGTTATCTATAATCAAATAATTTGTTTCTCAATATTTAAAATTCTGTACCTCTAAGTCAGCTCCTGCCAAAACGGCAGCCCTTAGATCACAATTCTGAAGGTTGGCATTTTTAAGTGTTGCCACGCGCAGATTAACGCCGGCCATATTGCTACCTTCTAAATTAGCTCCTGTAATTCAAAAAAAAAATGTTATTTTTTGTCCAAATTAGGCGTCACATCGGGAATTGGCAATGTAATTTCTTTAAAAATAATTTAGTGTATTCATTAATAATCTTTGTATTCTAGACTTAAGGTTACCTTCAATTAGAACATTGAAACATATGCATATCTTACTAGAAATATTATATATGTACAAAAATATAAGACTAACTTAAATGTTATTAAATAAGATTATTTATTAGGTAAAAAACGACACACGGGATAGATATACATATATCTTTGACTATTTCAACTTGTCTTTATAGGCAAGTGTTTATAAAGACAAGTTAAAAGTTAATACAGCTACACAGCTGATCAGACTTTTGTGTCTTACCTACCAAAATAATTTTTATCGTTTTCACATTGAACATAACATAGTAGAAGTAACATTTGTTTTGATCTATATGGTAAATATACAAGTGAATTTGAATATGTAATATATATATATATAAATATTTATACCTTTTAAATTAACTCCTTCCATAATAGCCCTAGAACCAGCTGGGTCTTCCATATTACATCCTCTCATAATAGCACCTAAAATAAATTATTTTATAACTTAAACTATGTCAAGAACAAATGAGCTGAGGTTCATTAATAATTTAATGATATGCTGTCGACCTATTTATTTTTAATTCAAGCAAGTGATTGAAGTCAACACACACTATAGAACTTCACATCCCTTCCATCTATGAACAGTGGTCAGTGGTATGTTACCCAGCTAGAATTTATTTATAGTTCTAAGAAATACCTCTTATCTACATATCAATTTAATACTCGAAACTTTATTAGACATTGAATAATATGCCTATAAAACTATTATATCATATGTGAGACTGGATAGAAATCGAACTCTTAATTAGATAGACCAATTGTAAAACATTTATGAATAGTTTAGCTGAGTAAAGTATTGAAATTGTTAGTCATGTTTCAATCTTCAAAGGTATTAAATTTTGTAGGAATGTTACTTACCTTCCATATTAGCACACAATGCTTTAACGCCTAGTAGATGTGCTCCTTCTAAATTCGCATGAGATAAATCAGCTCTTTCAAGGCAACATTGAGATAAGTTTGCTCCGCTTAAATTGCATCTTGATAGACAAGCATACTGAAATGATAAACAATATATTGTAGGAAGACTCACCCTTTTATTAATATGCCAGTGCGAAAAGTGTTACTATTATTGAGAACTGATATGATTAGGATGGTTCTTAGCTGTGAAGCATGTAAATTTTCTTGTACTGAGGGTGTCATAAGTAATAAAACAGAATTGAAGGAATGAATATAAGAAAAATTTATAAACATAGTATTAGATAATTTATTAAGTTATTTTCTATTGAGTTTAAAGAATAAAATATTATTCTATAATACAATCTTACTTCAAAGGCAGAGTTTTCATTTGTAATTGCTCAGAACCAGTTGTTACTTATTAATAAGAATATTTACCTTAAAGTTTATGTTTCTGAGATCTAGTCTATTCAAATCAGCTCCTGCAAGATTAACCCCTTGAAATCTCAGTTCTGAAGTGGTCGGTGTTGTGATGATTAGCCGAACTACATCCATTCTTGTAAGAGAGTGGTTGTCATGGCGACTTTTTGATTCTTCTATATAATGGTGTAAGTGTGGTATCATTGAGTCCAGCCCTGGAAATTGAGGGAAACATGATTTAATTCACAATAAATATATAATATAAACACCTGAACCCTATCAGTATGAATGTCCAAATACATCTATTTCCTAATGCTACTAGACTTACTAAATAAATATTATAGCATGAATTAATAAAGTGAAGAGTAACAGTTTTAATGAATTATAGAAGTTATTACAATTGAAGCTTTATTTTACTATGAATCTATTCACATTTAAGTCAAAACATACATTTCTATTTTTACAAGTGTGCTTTGCATGTAGGCTTTTTATACAGTGCCTATTTTAATAATCAAGTAAAAGAATAACATTTTTTTTTCATATAAAACAATTACAAAACAATAATATTTTTTATAAATATCATAATTAAATTTGAATACATATAAGTTGATGTTTAGGGTAGCCACTGCTTAAAGTATTTGAATACAAAGCATGCCATTGGTCTTTTCTCTATATGACACATCATATAACATATAACTGTGTGTTTATTAGGGAATAGTAAGAACTGGTGGCTTGGAAGAAACATACACCATATACAAGCTCAGAACTATTCATAAATGAATATTTGATTGATATAAATTGGATAAATCATGCAACAAAAAATATAAGCAAAAATTATACCTTAATAAAAATATTCACCATAGAAAACGGCTTCCTCTAGCACACCTTGTGGATTAACATTTTTATTAAGAATCACCTGTCCATGCCTAAGATAATTCAGAATTGGCTCAAAATATTCTGGACTCCTATCAATAAGATATGCCCCACTTTCGTCTTTTGCGCTAGGGTTCATTAAATATACATTTTTATCATCAGCAAACATTCGTGCTAGCATTGAAAAAGGTTCTTTCGCTTGAAGAGTAGATCGTGACGTCATGAAAACCTTTCCGCCAACATTCAACCTAATCCAGTCCGAAACAACTTTATTATCCTCATCGGATAGATTCAGAGAATGAACTGATTTTAAAAGCTTGCCTTGGGTCTCAGATATTCCATTATCTTTTAAAGATAAGTAAACTTTTTCATCATCTCGTAGAACTTTAATATCATTTACTTCACAGCCGTTCGATAAAAATAATCTAATTTGTTTTTCGGGTGTTTGAAATCGTGACGAGATTTGCGCTTTAAAAACTTCCATCGTTTCTTCCAAAGCCATAACAATACCATCATCTTCATGTAAATTTCTATATACAAAAACGCGACTCATGTTACTTATAATAAAAAAGTATTTTAAATACAAAATGTAACAATTTATGTTCGATATCTAGTTGTACTTAAATTTTCGAAGATGAAAATTGACAGGTGGGCAAGTGATAAAGTGACACAAAATTATAAAACGAGGATACATGTCAAATTTCAAACTGACTAAACTTTGGCGTATATCGACTTATGTTGGCGTAAAATTAGTATTGACATTTGGTAAAAATATAATAAAAATATTAATATTTTAGCTATTATTATATTTATAAATAAACTTTAGGCTAAATTTTATTTTCTTTATAGAGTGGTTCTGGAAAGATTGTCTAGGTGACGCTATTATAGAATAATTTATTCCGAGATGGTATAGTAAACAATTTATTAAAATCTGAATATGAATATTCATTCCATTCTAAGTAATTAGCCTATATGGACCCTCTTATGGCTGTAGTAGGTTATTTGTTTATTTATTAAGGCGAATTCGCTTTTAAACTATCTAGATAGGGTACTAGGTAGGTACTTAAACGACGATTTGATAATTGATTAGTGTTATGTTAGTTTTACATTACCTGTGACTCACCTACATACCTTTTGGACGCACGCCTAGTTTCCCGGGAGTTTGATAGTAGGAAACTTAAGAAAGGTCCTTTCGTAATAGATCTATACTTTCTTTGGAAGCTAAGCAATAAAGATGAGAAACTGATGTTTGATAGATAAAAGCATTAAAGTAGTAAATAAATCTTAGACGAATGCGTAATTGCATGTGTCAGTTTAATATCTGTTGATATGACGTACCTAAGGATAGTTGTAAAATCAGTAAAGGCCTCTGTAGGTGAATAGAACTAATTTATTTTTTACCATAAAAAATTGATTACTAGTGAGTGAAGCTAAAATACTGGTTAGTAAGACACATAAAAATCGTTGATACAACAATAAAAAGCGGCAATAAACAGTAAGTAGTTGTCGCTAATTAACAGATACAAGAAAGGTAGGTAGTACGATATTGTTACGACTAGTTAATGGCGCTGACGACTAAAAGTTTGAACCTGTTGGCCTTACAGAAATACTAGGAAATACGGAAATTCAGAATAAAAGCACCAATTCTCAAGTACTTACCTGTAATATAAATGCTATAAACACGTAAATTGCAGCAATAAATCGATCGCATCAATCACAGATGGCTATCATAAAAGAAGCCTGTGATCTTCCCGTAAGCTTCGATTACAACGCTGACACTATTTTATGCTTCTTAGAAGAGTGTACTAGTGAAATGGGAGCTAGGTATGAATCAGGTTTGGTAATGACTACGAGGCCGGGCGTTCTCGGATCTAAACGATTTAAAAAGGGGGTCCCGAATAAGTATTTGCAAATGAACCATAAGTAATAATTTCGATATAACCTTAAGATTACGATGGTTAAGGGTAGGATTTATTTATTAGTTTGGTACGTTGCTTCTGATTTTTGTTTTATTTTGTACCTAGATGCTATAAAATCACTACGTTTCCTTAATGTTTCTCTGAAGATAAGTTAGTGTAAGTTGCTTCTTTCTTATTCAAAATTGTCACGATTTTCCACGTAAATATCACAACATTCCTTCTCAAATATGTAATATATCTCAACACCAAAATTTATTAGAATTGGCTTAGTGATTTACGAACAAAATTTTAATAGACAAAATAGACAGTTTATAATATTTGTACGGCATATAAATAACACATACACCTACACACCACCTACCTAGATTTATACATATATACATAATATTTGTACTTCTTGAAAAATTTAGTTAACTGTATGATATTGAGATTATTTCAATTTGTTTGGGCGAGGAACAACTCACATAAAATATACAAAACTAACAAAACATACTTTAGGTGCATATTACTGGCTCCACGCTTAAATCATAAAATAAAATGACTACATTGTTAATTACTAATCAAAATCATGAACTCATTATATTAACTATCCCCGACAAATAATTATAAAACGCCCAGGCGTTAAATATTAATTAATTATATCTAAAATTCATCTACAACATGTCTACCTTCAAATAATAAATGTCAAACACGTCAACCCCAAAACCCTTTAAAATAAGGTCTATTATATAATTCTTGAAAATTTGGTAAATACTAATCTATAAAAATACTCCATAAAAATTATTGTTTAAAAA
>JAOSYY010000007.1:3676866-3689344 GCA_025727935.1 Hebomoia glaucippe
AGGTCTATTATATAATTCTTGAAAATTTGGTAAATACTAATCTATAAAAATACTCCATAAAAATTATTGTTTAAAAACAGACAAGATTATTTTTACGTAATAACTTGCTATGAAAATTACTTAATTTATAATCTACAATTTACGGCATCAAACAACAAGATGATTGTTTGTGTACTAAACATACTTAAATTCTATGGTTATTCTTAAATAATTCAGTAACATTACGCGTTAAAATAGATCGGCTTGTTTACATTACACAGTTTAATACACTTGAGATTGATGACAGACAAAATTCGGATATTTTCTCACAGCTCAAGGATGGAAAACAGTTTGCAACTAAAGATTTCATGATTTTTTGATTCTAATTTAATTGGGAAAATCCAAATTTAAACGCAAAATTGTAAGTCTTCCAGAACAAACAGTCAAGACGAATGTTGCAAAATTAGGCAAGTATTTTAAAATCGAGACTAAATTAAGGGTGATTCTGTATTATCGATCCAAACCACTAACGTAGTAGCCCGCAAATTTAGAATGATAGCCAGAACTCAATCGTATTATTGAAAAAATATATACCATAGACTTACTTTTAAGACGTTATTAATACTTTTCTAGATAACATAATTCCAGCGACAGTGTCATAGATTTTTAATCTAACGTTAAAATCATCCATAACGTAATTTACTTTACTTTCCAATCTCGATATAGAATATGTTTATTAATGTATGATCTAATTAGACTTGACATGTGTGTAATGTAAGGTATTCAAATAATATTCAGTTTTCATTATTGTAGACATTACGTTTGTAACTGAGATCATCGAAGTATGAATTTGAATATTATATTAAAATAGGGTTATTGAATCACCGTTAGGCGCCTGAGGTGACGCATAACTTTTTCACTAAAACTCCACATCATGCGAAGCTGAAGTTTTCTTTGGAAGCGACATCATTTTGAAGATTTATTAATGAGTGGGTGCGTCTTCGTTTGTCTGTTATTAAATCTTGAAATAGTCTACTGGAAGGTATATTATTCATATATCGTGTACTCATTATAAAACAAAGACTATTACGAGTATATAATATAGCGCCTATTAATGAAGTTAAAAAGAAAATTAAGATTGTTGAAAATGATATCAAAAATTAAGTATTCACATATGTATAAATAAGCACTATATTTAGTTCTTTGTTTTAATAGTAATTCTTGTTGCTTCACATAAAATATTCAGGCTTAAATTCGTTTTTGTAATAAATACAATCAAACCAAAAAAGACAACTAATTTTAGTTTGAATTAATTTATTTGTGATCTGATTTTATTATTTGGAGAACTTAATTCTTCTATGAAAGAAAGAATTGGTGTGTTTTTTATGTAATGCACCTCGGTCTTATCAAAAATATTTATCAAGGTGTACTTGACATTTAAGATATACCTGACGTTTAAATTCACCAGTCTTAATTGCGACAGCCTGAGCCTAAGTCTTAGCCTCTTCTTGAGCGCTCCTAATTCTGTCACAAACTTACACCCTTATAAAACATCAGATTAGTTGTGTACAACTAAATATGGACTATAATGCTCTAAGCTAATAAATCAACCTATTCCAGAATCAATTTCCAAGATTTTAACCTTATTTATATTGATCATGTATTAATGAGTACCTTTGTAGATCCATAAACAATATAAACGTGTTATTTAGTAAACAAAGAGTTTATAATACAACATACGGGTAGGAAAATGTTATGAAAATTCCCCTTCGGGTGTTCTTTCCTTACATTACTTTCTTGTCTAATTGGATGACTGTGTGACATGGAGGTTCGTGTCTTACTTAATAAAATTATATGTTAAAAATTCTGATTTTTTGCTCTGGAATATATTTTACGAAGGACTAGCGGTGGTTCACTTTTTCACTCGCGTTCATTTTATGAATACACATATGTATTTTTTTAAATTAATTAATTAATTTTTATCAAAGTAAGGTTTCGATGTTATTAATCTTAAAATTATAATACTTGATTACTATTAAGTTACAACAAGTGGTATAACCAATACACATTCTCTATTAAGATCTCATTAGTCTCGTCATTTATTTCCGAAATAGGTTATGCTGTGCCACATTAAGTTACTATATTAATAAAAAAGCTCTCAAATTCAAAGCTTTGTCTGTGCCCGCCAGACTAGTCTACGTGCCGTTCCATATTTATCGGAGCAAGCTCCGTTAACATCGATGTAGCCGTTTTAGATTTACGCGTAACAAACAGACACACAAATATATTATAAAATTCAGAATTTTATAGTATTTCTTGTCATCTTTAATTAATTTAGAAACAAATATTTTGTTTAATACTGCAAACAGACATTTAAATTTTAATTATTACTATAAACAAGTCTTCGTCGTATAAAATAATTAGTTTACAATTAACGGTAAAATTGTATTTATTGATTTTTTAAATAAATGTTCTTTGAAGAACCGTGCCAAAGACAAGTTAGACAGACGCGTAGGCAAGCCCTACGTCGAAAAATGTTTCAGCCAACCTTATCCGAAGTAGCCAAGCCGATGACACGGGAAACATTCGCTAACTCCCGTTTATTTATACAGCAGTGTCCATCCAAGTCGGACAGACGCGTGTATCGTTAAATTTCGCGTACAAAAATTAACCTCCTGCAATGGATTCCCTGGACATTCCGCCGAGTGAACCTCCTCCGCCACCTCCAAAGCCTCCGCGGCCAAAAATTACAATCACCATGCCAACTCCTACATCCAAAACGCCAGTAACACCGTCTTCCATACACTGGGGCCAGACAAAATATTACGGAAAAGTCCCGCAAACCCCAATGTCCCATATATCAGATCCCCATTCAAATCCTTACTTCAATCCTTTCGTGCATATGTATCATAATAAGGCTTCAGACTTCATGTTCAAACAGTTCGAAGGTTTCAAAGATTTCACAATGAATACGGCGAAAAGTGGTTTAAGTGCTGGAGAAAAGACGGCTTTCTGGTTTTATAATAAGTTGAAGTTGTGGTCAAAGAAATGGTTTACGCATTTCTTTTTGTCCTTGTGTTTGTTAGTATATAGTATTCTTGGTGCAATGATGTTCCAGGCTTTAGAAAGTGAGTATGTTTTCCTTTTCTACACATGTGTGCTAAATTTTAACACGTCTATCAACTCGGCTGATAATAAAAATTGTACAATCTTGCGAGTCAATAAATATGCAGTTAGCACGTGGAAATGCAAATTTTCGTGCCTCAAAGCTGGTCTGATAATATAGACAGAAGTTATTATGTACACTGCTTAATCTTCCTGTTTTTATGTATTAGCAGTGCTTCCCGGTTTCACTTGCTTCCATTTTAAATATTATTTTTAGTGAAAACAAACTCGTTATCTAGTTGTAGTAGCTATCTGCCAGTGGAAGACCTGTCAGTTATAGTTCAGCTGTTTCGAATATCACCTGGAAGAAACAGACAAACATTTTATAACTAGCGTTTCTGTTTTAGATCTTTATAACACGCGGTTATTTTAATAAATCGCATATTTTAATTTGATTTATATATAACTTTAACAAATTTATGACCTGTATCTAAGTGAAGCTAAAATTTCCCGAACGTTTCAATTATTATCATAATTTATATTGGTTTATTGAAACATATTTGCAGTTTTGAATTGTTTATAGTTTTATGATAAATGATGAGTAAACCTTTGAATCGTTCGATGTTTGTTTATACCAATAAATAATTTACATGATAATACTCGTAAGATACATTAAATACTTGATACAAACATGTATATTCTACAACCGTTTATAAAAAAACTCTTATATCTAAAACATAAATTTTAGATACATTGCTGTATGATGTTCAGAACTTCTGAATAAACAGGTGGTCGAAAAATGTGTCGTAATTTTTGAATAGAACTTAAATACGACCGTATTCGTGAATAAAAGCTTAGAAAATGCATGTTATAATAAAAACTAAATTCTATCAGCTGCTTCACTCGCGTTCTATACGATTTTTGCATCTTGGGTTACGTTATTGGAATTTTAGTAAGGATCCCTATGTTTTTTAAATATAATATAGCCTATAGCCTTCCTCGATAAATAGACTACTCAACACTGAGAGAATTTTTCAAATCGGACCAGTGGTTCCTGAAATTAGCACGTTCAAATAAACAAACAACTTCTTCAGCTGTATAGTATTATAGTATAGATAAAGCTTAGAATGAGCATTTTAAAGGTTTTATGATCAAAATTAGAAAATGGAGACATGCCGCTTTAAAATGACGTAAAATAGGTTCAAATTATACTTTTTAAAGACACAATTTATTTAACATCTGGGAGCGAGTTTCAGACAAAAGTTAAACACTTATATAAAGCTGTTACAAGAAACTTAGTATCTTTTTAGGTGTTACATGTTGGAAGTTTTATCATTATTTATAGTGACCGTTATATTAAAGAAATATCTTCATCTATGTTTGCTTGTATTTAAAATTCTACCCCAAAAAGATGTCACGACTCTGTGATATCTTCGCTTCTAAAGGACTTTTCTCGATTTTGATTTTAATTATCGAGAGTTTTCTTAACTATCATTCAGAGGAACTAAGGTACAGAGATACTTAAGGGTGTTTTGTCGTCCGTTATATAAATATGCCCATATACATTTTATACCTATTTTTTATATAGAAAAATAGGTCACCTGTGTAATGATGGAGTAATTAGTGTGGTCATGTATTTGAGGTATCACCTATCATCAAGTGACACTGAGTACAATTATTACTAATATTCTATACTATATACATATATAGCGTTTTTTTATTTTTCATAAACGTTAAAGTCACAGGATTATAAAATACTTTGAACAAAATATTGAAAGATCGTTTAAGAAAATGTTTTTAAAGGGTTTCGCTGTTGACCGATGTTGTTTTAGTGCAATTTTTCAACGAACTCTCGGTTCAGTACGTTTGGGAATATTGTGGAAAAATAGGAGGCACTAAGAATTACCAGACCTTTTTTAATTATTTTGCGTTTTTAGTTTTTGTGATCAAAGGCTTATATTTTTTCTGCTAACTTATTTATTAATCCTATTTTTCGATTAAAAAACGCATTGAATATAGAAATTACGTATGGGACTTGCATTAGAATTCATAGATGGAAAGGTTGTGAAGTCGCGCGTTTTAAATTCAGTCAAAGAATTTCTAAAGCTCAAAAAATAGGTCGCCAGTGTAATGATTCAATAATTAGTGTTGTCATGTTTTTTTTTTAAAAAGACTCACGCCTTTTTAGTCTATTGGCTATTAAAACTAATCTGCCGCTGTGTAGTCATGTATTTGAGGTATCACCTATCCTCAAGTAACACTGAGTGCATATTACTAGTATTCTATAGTTTGTTTGTTTGAACGCGCTAATCTCGAGAACCACTGGTCCGATTTAAAAAATTCTTTCAGTGTCGGATAGTACTTTTTTTCGAGGAACGTATATTATACTTTCAAAATTATTGTTATTTTAGTATTTTATTTTTGGGGACAAAGTCACGGGGAAAGGCTAGTAAGATTTCGAATGTATTCTAAGATTGTGGACTACGGCTACGGTATTCTTAGTATTTGATACCATGCCTCACATTCGTCTGTCGATATATAAAATAAATTATTTTAAAATAAACAAAAAAATCCATCACACATATCCACCGTTGAGTTATTTCGAATACTGCCAATTTGAATGACCATTATGGTATTAATAAAAAATAAATGCAATTATATACGCCACTTTGTGAACCTATTCGGTAAATTAATACCAATATAATAAATTATTAGTGCAGAGTAATTTGTGTAAAATTAATTGCGGTGTTGTTTTAATCTTTTAGATAAATTATGAAAATTAGGTTAATCCCTGTACAAGTGGTATAATGACACAGCGCTTGTGTAACTAGATTTTCATTTGACAGCTTGCGATAGTCATTTTTCTTTTTCAAACAAAATTGTTTATTAAATATTATTTTCTTTATATTTTCTATTATTTGATACAATGTATAAGATTTGTTGTTTTTAGGATTCGTGCGGTCTGTTTCTTGAATTCAGTTAATAGTTTTTGTTAAACGCACTGCCTCAAAATTTTTTCTTCTGCTTTATATGTCAAATATACACATTTCATACATTGTATTTATATGTTAATTGTTTAATTAAAGTTTTATTTTAACAGTAATTCTGAGTTATCATAAGTTAATGATTAAATCTGAAGAGATTTTCAGGGTGGTTGACTGCCCTCTCTTGTGTATATCCATTTAGTAACACAATTAATCATTGAAATAGAGCTAATGTATTATTGAATCTAGGAGCCAAAACACATGCTTTAAGGCATTCATAGTACTGCCTTCTTTAATATTTGCGCGGTCTCCGACGTGATTTTAGTATACCAAGAAAACAATCTTTCCTTTATACATCTTTGATAAAATTGCTATATTTAATTCAAAATAAATTATTTAAAGCATTTTATTTAGAAACTTCATTACATTTTTCAATAATTTACGTCACTGATAAAGAAACGTACATATTTGTTTTTGCCTAAACTGTTCGGACAGCCCTGTTTTAAACTATCTAAATATTAGTCAACTATAAAATAAAATACATCTGTAGTTGAAGGCTTTACTTCCAAACATTAGGCTTTTGAGTATAATTTAACTTTAGCTATCACAAACAAACCGTCGTAAAATAATACAGTTATACAATTCTGTTATGATCGCGTCCAACAAAATTGGTAGTCATAAAGATTTTATCTTATACTCGACTGATTAATACCTGCACTGAATATAAATTGTGAAGCCGATCAAAATTTAAATATATCTAGGTTCATTCAAGAATATTTTTAACTATTCGTTACGAAAAAACAACGTCAAATGTCGTTCGCATTTATGAGATTTTTATTCAGGATGTACTTTTTAAATGTAAAAGAAAATAATAAAGTACACTTTATTACGGTTTCGGTTAACATTAAATTGTATGTGATGTACGAATTTGCTTTTTATTATTGAAGTAATAAGGATCAGAGAGCGAAGGGACGCCGTTGCCGCACGCGGTTACAAAATGTTTAGAATATACATAAGATTTGAGACACTGTTTTTTATTATACACGTTACGATTTGTGGGTACGTTGGAAGGAATATAGTATATTTAGGCCTAATGGTAACTCATGCTTTTACCCGAGTGTATGTAAAAACTATTTTTAATAAATTATTAATAATTTATTTTATTATTTAAAGCCGTAGTCTTTGCCCATCCTTACAGGAAAAAGCAAGATTTATGTACGTGTTATTAGAATAAGTAGTGAAGATAAATTGTTATCATCCTTAAAAATCTCAATCATATAATTTATACTACGAGGGATGGGAAAACAATATATTCAGAAATATTATTCCGTAAAAGTAGTTACCAACATTTTATTCATCTTTCTGTGATCTATTCTTACAAATTTCCGGCTTTCTATTAGTAGGAAGTTATTATCCAGTTCTTTTTATTATATAAATACATGACCGATACTGTACGTGTATGTCAGCGAAAAGCAATAATAACGACTTTTTGTTATTTTATTTTGAATATTTGTTCAAGAACCTTAAGGTTTTGCCGCCAATCGTATTCAAGACTATAAATATAACAATCACAAAGAAAATTTTTTCGATAGATTTGAATGAAGAAAAGACGTTTTACTAAAATAAATGGAAATATTTTCCAGTTTAGCACACCAAAGAAAACGAATCACTTATATAATCGTACAAAACTGTAAAGTGACCTGGCCACACAAATGCGTCTGCATTATAAATATACTGAAATAATTAGTTTATAAGTAACTCTATCTATTTAATTTAAAAGTATTAGTCACTTAACTTGATATATAATATTATTCACGAAGAAATGACGCCTACAAATCTAATATGGCATCAAAGACTAAACCCGACGACGGGAGACAGACGTGGCATTTAGTTTCACCTCCACTAATTATATCGAAGATGTCTGGTTAATTATAGTCGTGGGAACGTTTGCTTTTACTAAATTGTCACTCTCTTGTATATATTTGTTTGACACTAATTTTTAATGATATTGTCAGCTATACGATTTCATCCCTTCCACACTCTTCCACCTTCAGATATCCAGGTTCATAGCGGGTTTCCATACTTACCTGGTCAAGGCATGAACCACTCGCACTGGCTGGCTTGTGAGGTTTTTTTTGCGCGAAATGATATGGAATGGAACTCCGGTCCTAAGTCTGATTCTACGAATTCGTATAATCATAAACTCTTCAAACGTAGGATTAATGGATACCTAGAAGACTTTGATATTTTACCATCTCGACCACATCACCACTTTCCATCAAGTGGGATTATGGTCAACCAGTCGTTCACTAAGTATTAAAAAATAAATAAACTGCTTGAACTGGCCGGTTCTCGCAACTATACCTGCGTCAAAGAGGTATTTGTAATAGCTAATTTTATTTTTGACGTCTTAATCTATTACATACTCGATATACTTTATTTTATGTCATGTATATCTAATAAATCTGCCAGCACTAACGTGTTAAACATGTTTTTAATTTTCTGATATCTATTAGCACGATATTCGTACGTCTGATAAAATATTGAGTATTTAATTTTATACCTCTATGATCTATCATAGTCTACGGGCTGAGGTTCACTTGCAGAAGACAGAAGCTTAGAACTGGCATCATCAATTACTGAATGATGTGCTGTCAACCTATTTTTTTTCGAGTAATATTTATAAACTAATGTCGAAACGCGCTTCACGCTTTCACGACCTTTTCATCTATGAACGGTGATACGTGAGCTGGACGGAAATCATAGTTCGCTATAAGTTCCCCCCAGCACATTTAATAGTGAAATTTTGAAGTTACACCTAAATAAATTAATTCATAGAACGAAGTTTCTGAATGTTCCAAATAAAAATAAATAGGCTGACAATATATCATTCAATAATCTGATTAATTATGTCGTCTGACTGAGGTGTCATGTCACTCGTCAAGTTAGCGTTGAATTTCTATAATAACAAATAATCATCGCTCAAAAAATACGAGATCTATTTAAAAAAATGTTTTTCGAAGTCAAACATGAACGTTCTTTCTAAAATAGTTGAGCGTCGAAACGGGAATCCGAAAAATTTAATATTTCTACATATTTCTACAACTTCATTTTGTATACTTTTCGTATAAAAATAAATATTTAGAATCATATGATATATTAGTTGTCTCAATACGTAGTTAAAATATTTAAGAGATTTTTTAATGGTATTATACAATCTTGGAAGTCGACTTTAATCTATTTACACGTATCGTATTAATATAATATGTATAATTTATATATTTAATTTGGATGACAAAATTACAATTTAGAATTTTGTTCCTGCTCTGTATTAAGATCCAAAATTGTGTTGATTGTCAACCTGTCTGACTCCACCAAGGATTTCTAAACTGACCGGTCAACTGCGAGTTGCAGATGACCGGTTCCAGCCGCCCTGACCAGGTCGCCTGTCCTTAAATTAAATTTTATAAAGGACTATCAAAGGCTACATTTTTCATGTATTATTTGTAGTTCTAGACTCACTGTTTCTGAATACTCTAGACACTAATAAAAAAAACGTTTGTGTTCGGTTAAAATATTGTCTTATTTACTTGAAGGAAATTTTCCAGTAAAACAAACAGAAATATTTATGCCCCACTAGGGGAATTAATACGCGAATTCATAAACCTTTATGTATATAAAAACACTATAGGCTAGGAAGGCTGTAGGCTACATTATATTTTCAAAAAAAATAAGGATCTTTACGAAAAGTCCTGTAATGTAACCCAAGGTGTAAAAATCAAAATGAACGTGAGCGCCGCCGCTGGCAGAAGCAAGTTTTAAAATAAAACGCAAGCCCTTTCATTGAAGCTATAGTAATAAATTTAAAGCAATGTCATGTGACGTTGACCTTCTCACTAATAACAATTTCCCTTGAAATCGTTCAAAATGTCTCAGTGTACTCGGAAAATACTCGTATATCCGTAAACATTTAAAAGAATTGAAAATTTAAAAATAAATTTCTTTTAATTAGGTTACACTGCTTAAAGTCAATATTTTTGAAAGACGACTGTATTATTATTAATGTTTCGTACATAAATAAATACCTAAAAAATATTGTTTTTAATTACAATATATCATAATTGGAATTAAATTCTAAATATTTTTGAATTAATTTGGATTGACCCGTATTGGTAATATACAATGCACGCCGTTAGTCAAATTGTCGAGTGAAATGATAAATAAGATAATCTCCTTTTCTTACCTCTTTTCTCGTTTTCACATCACTCATATTTAGTTTTTTATCTAATGGTAAAGCGGACAGCTCTCGTGATGGTAGGTCATACCGTACTCACATGACACCCAGCAAGATTCGATGATTTGCATTATAATCAATATTTTCATTACAACACCACTCAAGTCATGATCTCCTGGTGATCTTATAAGTCAAGAAATATGGAAGAAATATATAATCCGTGACCTATTTATTATAAGCTTATTTAAAATAGCTCGGATCTTTCGTCAGCTATTAGGGACATTCATTAAGTTTCATGAAGACTAAAGTTTTTATGAAAAATGTTTATACGGTATATTTAAACTATACATTATTAAATTTTATTCATATCTATAATAATACTACAAAGGTGAAAAGTGTGTTTGTTTGTTTGAACGCGTTGATCTCAGGAACCGCTAGTGTGATTTGAACATTTATCGAGGAAGGCTATACACTATTATATTTTTGAAAAAAAAAATGGTTTCCTTACTTAAAGTCCAATAATGTAACCCATGCTGTAAAAATCGCCTTCCATGAATTAAAGTCTCGAATCAACCGGTCTTAAAACATATAAATATGAGGTCTGACAGAACGAAGGAAATAGGATTATCTACGGTGCTATTTTATATTTTATAGCTAAATATACTTTTAAGAGTTCTAAGATAGGCTAATTAGAAGCTCACTTAATGGTAGATACAATTTGAAGGCATTTAAACATTTCAATACATTTGTAGTGGCTGCTCGAAATTAGATACATATGGATGGATTTTATGGGAAAATTAATTCAATATACAATTTTTCTGTCTGTTCTTTTCGGCTACTATACATAAACGCTGAATCAATTTCAAAGGAGATATTTACTGAAGATACTGAACTATAATCTATAAAATAAATGCGAGTAAAATTAAGGAGCACTACAAGTCTATAATCCAAAAACCAAACATCTTGTATAAATTTAGTTTTTTTATATAAAATGTACGGTATAAAGTGTAAATGTAGTTCACGGTCACAAGAAAAATGTATTCGGTATTTCAGTGCGAATATTTGTTTATTGTATGTTAAACAACTCCACTATACGGAGTTGTTAACATTTCGGCACTAGTCACTTTAATATTTACGTTTCTACGAAACTGGGTAAGAATTATTGTACTCAGAAATAAAATAATATAATTATAAATATTTAAAAGTGTAAAAAAAAATATACAATCACTGTGAATTAGATTTAGTTTTTATAACTTATACATTTAATAAATCATAATAATCAATAACAAACATTAACAACAATTAGAAAAGAAGGGTTGATGGCAGAAGACTGAAAATTTTAAGTTGTATATATTTTTAAGGATAATAATGTGACATAATATTTATGGGTGGGTCACACTTATCACCTAGATTTAATTTTTAAAACCTATTTAATGAGTTAGAATCGTGTGTCTGAATACATTGAATGAATTTACGTAAAACTAATTATGCTAGAAGTGGTTGATAAAATCGTCTCAAAAGCGAACGAAGTTGCGGCCAAAAGCCTTCGCTTCTAAAAAATATATTTTTTAGAAGTGAAGTTAATTAAAGATCGTTTTACTTGCGTTAACTTTATACGTAAATATTTTTCGTAATTCGGATGGTAATAATTATGGTAAAATAAAAATAGTTTCTTCTTATAACGTTGGATATCTATCAAGATATCCACCGTTATCAGTGAAAAGTCCCGATCCCAATAAAGTAGTGCAATCATTCAAATATTAGCCGGAACTAATGGACATAAGTTATTTATTGTGTTTCTGTTATAAATCCTATACATACGCTTGTACTAACATAAATACTGTTATATTTTTTATATACAATCTCATATTTTTTATATTTGTATAAATGTATAGTGAATAAATTGAAGCGCTTTGGAGATGTTTTAGACTTTTTTCAAGTAAATATCTTTGAAATTTGATGAAATACCAATTAACAGACATTCACGATTTAGTCTACACTTATTTATTTAGAGAAGATAAAAGGATTAGCACACATTTTCTACTATTGAATGCGTCACATTTCAGATTTTATCTTTTCACGTCGTAAAATACAGCTGCAATATAAAAAGTGAATAAGACAGAAACTAGGTTTAAATACGTCTAGAATTAAGATCTCAATACAGAGTCGTATTCAA
>JAOSYY010000007.1:3743761-3788225 GCA_025727935.1 Hebomoia glaucippe
TTAAATAACAAATAACTTTATAATTTATAGCTTTAAACGAAGAAAGCCATCACAACTTCCGAATTCTGATGCACAAACATTTAACAATTAACATTCACAGATTAAATATACTTTTGTCAATTGTCAAGTGTCATAACTAGAAATTGACATTTCTAAAGATATTACAATTAAAGTTACATTACTTTATAGTATATAATACTGCTATGTCAGTTCAATGTTCCAATGTAAATAATAGCACAAATATATAAAAAATTCAATTACTCAATAATATTTTAAAAAGTGACTAACGTAACAGGATGTCTATGAAGTCTGAATATGGACAGGTATCAATTTTATAGCACGATGTTTGGCATTAAGACAAACGCTATTTATGTTAAATTTTAGTACGAATATCAGTAAGAAGGTAGGAAAGGACATATGCTACTTTTTGCAGTAGCAGAGTATAACTTAACGATAATGAAAGGGAGGATGCAATTTCGTATAAGAAAATTTTAGTTAAAAAAACTGTTTAAACATTTTGAAAATGTATAACATAATGTGAAACAGCAAGAATAGATGTTTTTAAACCTGTAGGTGTTAAAGTCGTGTTCTAATGAAAAAACTTTGAATAATAATATTAGTCAAAAATACATTATACAATGAAAATAGAACATTTGGAAAAGAAATAAAAGTTAAATACGGCAGAGGGTTATCTAAACAGTCAAATACAGAAAAAATATTTCATATGAAACCTCCTATTACAGTAGGTTTCGTATGAAATGCTTATCTTTAGAGCACGCTGACAGATTTAAAGATATGTAAAAGATTTTAAGATGTATTCTAGCATCGATGGGCGAAAAATTATTATATGATACTACTAAATCTACGATCGACTAAGCAATTTATTATTGTGTTCGAATTTTTCCTTGGTTTTTTTTATAACGCTTGTCTATTAATAAGTAGACAGATGAAAAAAAACGCAATTCAAGCACTTTTAATGCGCTGACAAAATCGCGACAATCATTTAGATTATATAACATACCTAAAAATAAATTTAACTTACATTCTGATTATGAACATTCCAACTAGAACTACCTACAAGGTGCCTTAACTAATTTATAATAATTTTAACTATACAATGTGTACCTACTTTTACAGATTGCCTGTATAAATATATAAAAATATAAAAGATAGTAAATACTTATTCTATGAAGTATCCCCATGTTCAGGAAAAGAAGATATATACCTATGAAAAGTGGCTACCTATTACATAGTCTTCATTTGTCAATGTCGCGTTCTCTTGTTGATGAATTATGAACTGTCAAGGCGTGATTGCTTGCGGTACAACAAGTGGGCGGAGCTATGGGATACCTCGCTGGTGCTGGAGAAGAAACGGCACACAGCGTTAGAGCTACCTACTTAAGTATTATTCCTTCTATCGGTTAGCTGTAGATAGAGATGGTTGTTTAGTAAGACACTTCCGCAAGTTATTATCTAGTTAATATTTTGTTTGAACATCGTGTTGACGTATCGGAAGGGTGATTATTTTGTATAAAGTATATAGGATAAACTAATATAATCAATGTTCATACAACAAATATAACACATGAAAAAGATTTTAATCCCAGTCAACAGTTAAAAATAAATAATTGCAATTACTTAGTGACGTCATTGGTGGACTTGCATGACGTTCTTTGGTGTCACTGTTGCAATGCCATGAATGTGGTAACTTTGGTAATTATAGGACTTTGATAGTGTATTTGGCGCTGAAGTAAAGTAATAAGAAGCAACTTCAGTTTAATATTTTTTTAGGGTGTTATTGCTCTGAGTATTCAAAAGAGACACCGAAGACGACAAATAATATTAGTACTTAGTTATTGATAGCTTAATATATGGCCAGTCATCATGCTCATTAAGAAGAATATATAGTATTTACAATTCTTCAACAAACAAAGGCTACATTAATTGTTTATAAAATATGGTTATTTTAATATCATATCTTTAAATATAGCACAGTTCTAATCGAGTCTTACAAATAACATGTTTATAATAATAAAACGTTACTACATTAAAACGACTAGGAAAACTGTACCTGAAATTTTTATTTATTGACCTATTTAACACACACGACTAAGCTCTTACGTAGCTAATTTTTTTCTTATACGATTTGATGTGAGTACGTGAGACTTTATCTCGGTATATCAACGGTTTTAAAACTTTTACGTTCGGGTAAGTTTCTTTAATTTATGATGAGATCTATATAAATCTCTTGACATTTAATTGTAATATTTGCATTATCTACATGCTATCAACGAAAATTTGTTTCTAATTATTGTTTAATAGTAATGTAGTATAATTATGTAGTAATTCTACCCTTTATTTTATTTATTAAAGTAAAGACAAACGTCTACTTATCTAATGTATTTTGCATTCTCATTACTTACTAATAATTTATTTAGTAGGAAGTACAAAATATATGTAGATAAATATTTACAAATTACAAGTAAAACCGAAATCTCTCCGATGCGTATTCCCTATGCGATAAGAGTAGCGCAACCGGTTTTGCTCGTTAAAATGTTTGGAAAATTCTTTTGTGCTGCATATTAAGTGTCAATACATGAGGTACATGACGTAATGTATCAATTAAAATTTTGTCTGTCTCTTTGGTTATTGGAAATTACAAAATCGCATAGAACTTATATGTTGATATAATTAGTTTATGCTAAATTGGTATTATTTATATTATAAACAGTTTAGTGTACAGGTGTACTATTATGCAATGTTTTTTTTTTTAATCTCTATATGTACTGACATAGACTTAGATAGGTATATCTACTTGAGTTCGAATTCTAAACCAGAAACTTTTATTGATATCTACTTCCATCCACAGATATCTCAACTTGAAAAAAAACATACTTATACAATTTAGAAAATGGAGTTTGAAACGTGACAGTTTCATTGACAGTCAGCTTGCGGCCCTCAAAAATCCTGCATCCTGTTTGACAGTTGACCAGGTCTTTAGAGCGAAGGTGATAGTGCTCGCCATGTATTTGTGGCTTGTCTAAGGCATCACACGAAGAGCTAGGAGTGGTGAATGGTGAGCAATGCGTAAGACGGTAGCGGGTAGCGGGCCCGCGGGACTTGGCCAAGCCTAGGGCGTGGGGCGGGCGTGGGGCGGCGCCGCCTCCGAGCCGAGTCGGGCCGAGCGCATCCGAGCGGCACCGCTCACTCGCGGTCAGTGTGCACCGCACCGCCGCGCTAACGACACGTTCGTTTATCATGCGCCCTCGCAACACGAACAAACTTAACATTACTCTGAAGCAACCGGAGGCGCGGTTCGCATCTTACCGGGCAGCATTAGAGTCGCTTATTTTCTAATACTGTCAGGTAAAGATGTCGTCCGCCCTCCATGTTCATCGAAGGTTCCGAAGCGATTCACCAGTGAAACCGGTCCGACGGTTATTCTTACCGCGTGGTGTGTCTACTGGATACCGCGTGCCGGCGCCTGCGAGCCGCCTAGGCCGCCAGCAGGCCAGCCATGCTGCGGCCCTGCAGGTGCTGGCTGTGAGCCCAGGTAGGTCCTGAGCGGATCTGCGAAAGCACGTTCGTTGCCACGTCCGTGCCGCATCGTGTCGTATAACTTGGATCACGCAACGCGAGGCGCGCTGATAACTGTCTGTTAATGAATATTTACTACGTTCCAAAAGTTTTATCATCATTAACATGATGGAGATATTATTTCCATACTCATGAATGTTGTATGAAACAATTGGGATTAATTAAGACAAAAAAGTTCACAAATAGTTAATTATAGGAGGATATATCGAAATTGGATGATTTTACTTTATTAAATTATAAGCGTGTTTAATAGTCATAAATACGTTAATTAATCATGTTGATGGTATCGTGCGTGGCGTGCGGAGCGCGCGGCACCTCGGGGCGCGGCGGAGGGGGGCAGAGGAGCGCGCGCGGAGGGGCGGCGGCAGGGTGCAGCACGAGGGCGAAGGCCTCGCACTGCTGCCGCCGCCGGGCGATGCTCACTAAGTACATTCAACTAATTAATATACTTTGCACCGGGTTGCAAGCACGCTCGTATTGATTCAACTCATTAACTCGGACCCTTCGGAATCACCATCCAGGAGTACGAACGGACATTCTAGACAAGCTAAACTAAACTAGTATGTAACATTCTGACGCGATGCCATTGAAATATATTAGGTTTACTTCATTCGTGCGGCTAGCGGTACATATTATAATTTCCTTATATTCAAATGGTCAAATGTATTCGAACGTCGATCGGCACATACATTATCCTAATTAATCAATTGTGTGTTAATTTGGGTCATAGTTCAATTCAGTAGCGGCACCGAACTCACATACATATTTGATTATTTTTATATTCCATTTAAATTGTGGTTCTTTATAAGCTGAATGTATTGAGGCTGACCCGACCCGGCGGGAGGCGGCTGGTGACAACCATAAATTCGCTAAACGATGTTTAATTCACGACGAGGAGAGCATTCGCGATGGGCTACATTATCCATCAGTATGTGGAAAGTTTTGGCTCCGAATATAAAGATGTAGGTCAAGGCCCGATACGCCGTAATATTTTGTCGAAACCAGCCGATTTCAGATCATTTAAATGCAACCTTGCGTTGCTTTAATTGCTTATTATATCCGAGCGCGAGCAAAACGAGCGGCGCGCGTTAGTTGACAAGAAATATAATGTATAGATAAGGCGCTATCGGCCCGTGTCGAAGGTCAATTTGTCGATGTTTTCGTTTCTAGAGGGTTCGCTTCTTGCGGGCTATCGGCGGGTTATCTGTTGATGTCACGCTGCGCCCACGCGAGCGGCGCCTCCAACCCGGTCATCGAGGAGGACTCGAAGCTTAAGTCGTGCGGTCACCGGAGCGGGCAGTGAAAGCTGCATCGTATTAAACGTTCAGGTGAATTCCGCTTTCGAATCGAATTCTTATCGATCGGGGAGTGTCGCCGCGGCCGGGGCGACCGGTTCTCGACCTCCTATAGGTACACACGCTATGCATCTATTTCGGGAGTCGTTGACCGCGGGTTTGGCACTGCGGCCGGTTTTATTCTGTCGAGCACATCACATCGTTCCGGGGCCGACGACGCGCGCTTCGTGCGAGCCGCGCGAGTATTTCAGGCACTGACGTAATGTGTCCCCGGGCGAAGGGACGCGTCCTAACGAACTTAATATTGTTAATATTGAGAGGGAGGGTCCGGCCAACTCGCGGGCTCGCCGCGAGACCGCTACGAGGCCGAACTCGACATCGATGCGGCGCCGCCCGCAGGAGCACTGTCGCTATTTATAGTCCCCGCTATAAACGGCACACAACGCGCGCTTGACACCGGACAATGTTGTCACACGTTTCTGCAGATTGTTGAAAAAATTTCAGAATACTTCCTCGTGTAGCGCTTCATTTTCTACATTGTACTGTTGTCACAAGTGATGAGGCCGCAATCGGCGAGCGTATAGACGCCTATATTTGCAATATAATAATATTGTATAAAATTATGATTACCTGTAGAAGAATTGCTAGTATTTATTAAATTACTGTCCTCAAAACGATTATGTAGGTAAACCATAGACAAAATATACAACATTACTTCACACAAAAACAGCAACTATGTCTAGTAACATGTCAGAATCTCTTGAACCATGGTTATCGTTTCTGCATACACTTCAAACACTTCTGCACCACATAATTACCAACATTTCAGATGCTGCCCCAGCAGCACAAAGTCTTTAGATAATCTCCGTCTCAAGTAATTAAAGTTGGCAACCAAGTATGCGACTCTTAATTCAAACAAACACCTCCAAGTATCTTATCGTTTGCTCTAGAAACTTGTTTTTGACATTTTTATGATAATGATTCCACTTTATGGAAATTTAAAATCGAGATACAAAAAAGTATCTAAAATAAAATATATATATTTGAGATATGCACTCTTCGAAGGCGATTGAAATCTTTTATGTTGCGATATTCGGATTGTTTTATTATTGTTGTTACATTGCGATATTCCGATTCGGCCATATTCATCTTAAGGATGAACTCAAATAGACTAGTAAAGGCTCCAAACTGTTCTCTGCAAACGAAGATCCATCGTTGTCTTCAGTAACAATCGGTTAAAGAAACCACCTCATTTTACCTCGGACCGTCACAAAGAATAATTATTGTATCTGTCCCTGAACGCGAACACACCGTATACCTCGTGTAGCAGTACCTACGTCCTGTGATAGCTCGTTATCGCGTGATGTTTATGTGTGTGTGTGTGTGTGTGTGTCGTGGGTCCACCTCCACACCTAAAGTCGTACGGGATCATACCCCGAATATTGACGCAGTCAATTCTTCCGCTGCGCTATTGCAAGCATGCAGATCGATGTGATGGTGATATTCTTCTCTGCTGATCCTACAATAACTATAGGTGTCGTGCCATGAGATGGGCACGAATGATTACAAAGCTCATATACTTGTGGTTTGACAAGTTTAAATTGTCTAACGAGAACACATTAAAGAGAAGGTTTTGCTCCCTGGAGCACGTTCTGAATAACACATAATATTTACGAATCATCAAGTAAATCTTGTCGGTCTATAACTCATTGCGCTTTCTTTGTAATTGTATCGATTGAGACACTATCCGAATAACATTTAAGTGATAATGAAAGCGTAAATAAATAAATAAATTCAAACGAGAATAACACGATGATGTGTCGATAATGCACTGTACACGCATCACGATGTCCGGCTGCGTTGAACTTGGGATCCTGTATTGTATAGATTATGGTGTTATTTTATATTAATGTTTCGTAATTTAGACTATATAAATAAAATGGTTCTATTAGTTGTACAGTGTAGTATACCGAGATCGGCGACGGAGACCCGTCCGACGCGTCCCGCCGATGGCCGGCTCCAATACATGTATTAACATTTTTAAATCTCGCTCAACCAGTCGCCTGGTCGTCCGCAGTTCCCACAACTTCATACTCGACACTATAAGATGTAAAATGCAATATAAAATCGTTGTTATGGCAAAGAGGATGGTGAGATGTATGTATGTTCAGAAGCGATGAGCAGAAGGCGGCGCTCAGTGAGGTCGGTGCGGCGTTTAGATAAAACTCGCCGAACTGATATCGACGGTATCGGGTCATTAGGTAGGTAGCGATAAATCATCGAGATAATTATTTGAAGTAATCACAGATTAATATTGAACACGCGTTTTGATAACGGACGATAAGTTTCATGTTAGTTACGAAATAGTTACGTAAATAAATTCAAGCTGCCCAGTACAGCACTGTCGGCTGCGCACCGCTGCTCAGGCTACGGGAGATCTCGTTCCCGTTAATAATATGAAGGAAGGAACAGAAATGTCGGGTCTATTAACCGCCGCCCGTCGACAGCTAACAGCCTACACATATGTGGAAGAGTCGCGTATCTTGTATGCAAATGTTCGTTTTATTACAACTTATAAAATAAAAATAACTCCCACCGGAGCCCGGTCGCTGACCCCAAGTCGCCGCGCCCGCCGCGCCGCACAGGCCCACGTCTACTTCACCTCACTTGACCACCATTCTGGGCCGAAGTTCTTTTGTTTTATTTCCAAACTTATGCGATCGATCTCTACTTTGAAATGAATGTGTATTAAAGCATTCGAGCCGCTCCAGAACAGTTGGACTGCAGATCGTCGCCACAAGGGGGATTTGCAAGAAGAGGGTCTGATAGCTATGCCATACTCACGAGACCTATGATTTTCCGGCGGGCTTAAGAATAAGAAAATTCTCCCGACTGAAACTTACCTAAAGACACACGGAAAATTCGCATTAGTTCAACCGTTCAAAATGTTTGACTGGTATTGTTATATTTCTTTTATAAACTATTAGGAAATGTCACCAGTCATGCAAGAACAAACTGGTAGTACACGAAAAGCCATAAAATAATATCGACTCATAAAATATATTATGTCGAGGTAACGTTTTGAAAAGATAATGCGAGGCTCCGTCCGAGGCTATGGGTCGAAGTGCCGCCTTCGAAAGACATCAACGGCCACGCGCCGCTCAAACGACGATGTCTTGTAACACAACTTTGTACCTTAAGAAGTGTTTTAAACATCGTACGGATGCGGAGTTGAAAGCGCCACGATAGTCGAGACATCTCACACGGGGGCAAACTGCGCTCACAGTCTACTGGAGAAGTGACGTGGTGGTAGAAGGCCATGAAGTACGTATGAATAATATTGTAACGCAAGCGGAATATAAAAACTATTTTGAAAGACAATTTGCAATTTAATTAGCCTTGTTTTATAGCGTAACAGGTAGGATCGCGTGCGCCTCGACGCTGCTTGGTGCTGAGCGCCTGCCTGCGCTCATGTTCATGTTCGGTAAAAATACTAAAATTTCCTGTTTGTTTAGGTGCGGCTATTGAGAGTTGTAACGATTTACATTGCAAACGTGTTTGCGTTCGTACAGAAGCGGCGACACTCGCGCCACACTGGTAGGCGAGTCGTTATACAAACACCACGTCCAAAACTGATAACGATAAACATCGTTTCGTGGCTGATCATATTCTCAAAAGTAATAACAAGAAAGTAGATTTTAAAAATTGTAATTTAATACTGTTATGTTAGTTATGAATAGATTAATGAGCCATCTACTCAGTGCGTAGACAGAGTCTGTTGCATTCTAGTATCATGGTCAAGATCAGTAGGATAATAACAGTAAATATGTCTGTGTGCAACACAAAAGTATTCCGACACGAAGCGGAATGATAGCGAGGATGTGTGTCCCAGTGAACGCGACTTGTAGGATTAAAATTTATTTAATTTAATCGGTTATTCTAGAAGTTGCTACTTTTAAATGATTTTTGTACGTCTAAGATGAAGCGTTAAGGTATATAGATAGATCTCAATAACGATATGATACCGCTCGCTATTGAGACTCACGTGGTGGAGGCACGCATCATATAAGACCGCCATAAAATTTAGGAGCTCTTTTGCGCCGTACGTTCGTACTCATGTCACAACAAGTAATTTATCTCCTGGGTAACATCGGCAACTTCACACAGGTAAGTTTGTTGTTTTGACGATGAAAAATAAATCTTCATTTTACACACAACCATATCAACTTATTTTACAATTTAACGGAGCAAAAATAACTGCAACTGTCTGGCTATGAACTTTGAATTTTTGTTTAGATATCACTAAACAAATATATAAAAACTCTTTCCTCTCATTAACAAAGTATAACTAAATACGGATTTTACAGTTTTAAACCATATTGACATTCCACAAGCTACCCTAAAAACGTTATCAGTCATCTGCTTGTGTGAGTACATGAATCTGCAGGCGTGGTAGTCCCTTATCATGATAGTATGTGGTTTTCGATGACCGTCCGCCCGCTACTGTGTACTGACTGGCATTGATCGAGCTTACACTAGACAATTAGATAATACAATGCAAAAGCAAAATTTAAATTCTTTGCCAGTGTTCGCACCTATTGTTATCTATAGAGAGTGTGTCATTCGCGCGCTACTCAGGGAGCTGTTCTGCTTGCGATCGGGCAATCGCAATCGGGCACTCCACGTCCCACGACCCACGCCCACTCCCGGCGCCGCTAGAACGACAGGATATATATATCTTCTAACTAGATTAAGACGCGATTCTTGTTTTCATTAGCTACCGTATAATCGCCTCTGATAACTCGCCGATTGTGAGATGGATTCAATATCCAGTTGTACGAATGGCGAACCCCTGTCGCCACGTCTAGGGGTGTTCGATGGAGTGATGTCAAGATAGTCTTAAATTTATCAATAGGCGTAGGTAGGCCGCGATTAATCGAACTATGAGTTCAGATCGGTAATTTTGTTTATACATAAGCTTGCAGGGACGACTGTCGCACCTAGTCAGGCGCAATGTGCTCACGCAGAGTTTTCAAATCTGGGGTTCGCAGACAAAGTCCTAATAATAAAATTTAAAATACCTATATTGGCACAGACAGAGTGATTTTTTGTATTAATCGAGATCCCCGGATCATAAGGAGATAATCGCTAAGAGGTAATAACGCCTAGATAAAAGCTTCCAACTTATCGTTATAAAACTTTTATTAATTGTTAAGTTTTTATTAATATAATTTATGTAATAGTTATTTATTAATATATCTTTAGTCCTCAAATGACTCTAAAATCTATGCATTTATAAAATATTGATTTCTCCAAGTGCGCTGTTGCAGTTGCGCGCAAAGGTCAAGGTGTCGGCGCCGTTCGGAGTGCTGGTAGCTATAATGTTGACTAGTGACCTCAGCGATCCAACAACTGCCTCTAGAAATGCCCCGACGTAAAGGTATAGCTACGGGGGGAACGTCGCCTTCACGATAGTCGTATGACATTTACACAAAGAGACTATAGTAAGATATCGTGTGGTTACGTGGTTAATTTCTTTAAAAGGTTTAATAAAATGTGTGTTTCGGCTGAGGTAGCAGTCCCGTGGGGCATATAACTGGACATGTAAGAGTACACTAGCTATTTATCATCATATCATCATACTTGATATATATTATGAGTAATAAAAAACTTAAAAAAGTTTTGTAGCAACCGGTTACACTGTAGCCAACTGCTAAATCAATATAATCGTTAAGTAATTTTAGATTTAGAATTTCAGTTCTTTTAGAACTGAGAAACTATTAACTTTAAAACATTTTTTCACTAAGACAAAGTGTATTTGTTAATTTGGCAAGACTGGCTCTTGGTTGTGAGAACGCATCCGCTCGGCACGACGTGCCGCCGGCGCAGGCTCTAGGAATGCATGCAGTGGGAAATAAAAGAAGGCTTGTACCGGTGCGCACCGACAGGTGGCGCCGCGGCCTTGGCCGAGGTCGCGAGCCGGCCCCGCTACTGTATTTGCTCCTGCCTATTCAACCTTTAGTTTTTTCTAGAACTATTTAAATGTACAACCGTTTCTACTGTACTACGTGAATATCAGTTACTGCTCGTCGATGATTTACAAAAAATAGCTTTTATTTTATGTCAACATAAAACAATATTAATTTTATCGGTGCGGAAATCATTAAAACAGGCTAATTCTCAAGTTCAAAATTGTTAATCTGAGCGTAAAATCTTTTTATTAAAAAAATTACCCCAGTTACAAGTTTAGAGATGCTATTTTTACTTGAGCAGTTATATTGTAAGGTATTTTAAACATGTCAAAACGTATCGTTTACTGTGCTTTTTGCTTTCCAGCTTCGGTTTTTATAATATTATATATGCGAAGGTTACCCAGGGCGAGAACATATAGCTATTACGCAAAGAGTGCGTAGAGGTGAACACGGTGTGTCGAGGCCGCCTTGCTGCGTTCCGTCGGCGAAGTTGACAGCTTCGCGAAAGACAATTTCAAACAGGTAGTGGCACATCTACCTACAAACATTATCAACGAAAGATTGTAACTAAATACAAAATCTTCTTATTTATAAAAAAAATCATAAGCTTAATGAGTTTGAGAAATTTAAAGTCTTTTTAAATTATATTTAAACGATTTGTGATCCAAGGACCTACACAATTTTTGGAATGTATCTATTTATTGTGATAGGCTTTTGAGGGTATATTAATTTCTTTACGATTGCTTTATACCTTAGACGACATCATCACTTCAAGACAGAAATCACGAAATATGTAAATTAAATCAAAAATAATTCATGCGTGTACGAAATCCACTAACACATTAGCAAACATCAGTAATACATATTATACTTGCTCTACTTTACTTAATCTAGCTATTAGATCTCTAAGTACCATGATAAAGACCTAAAAATGTTTTTGATTATTATTATTTTTTATAAATGTGCCTGTAATCAGTAGAATATCTCTTTGCTCCAATCTATTTGCAATGATGTGATTAAATATAAAATTAACGTATACTATCGTATATGTAAAACTCATGTTTCTAAGCACAAAATTGGTCTAATTTATCAATTATAATTTTTTTTTTCTTGTAGAATTATATGTAAACGAGTAGCGTCCCGTGATTAACCGTGTTAATTGCATGTGTAAATAATTTCTAGTGTTATAAGAAACAACAAATTCAAACCTGTGGCAATAAGAGTGTTCAACAGTCTTACAGGGATGTGTACCTTTGTGCGAAACTTTTAATTTATTTTAAATAAAAGAAGCCTATGTAATGCCTTATAATATTAGCTGTCCGCCAGTGAAAGTTCTGTTAAAACCAGACCAGCTTTTTGTAAATAAATAAGAACAAACACACACAAAAATTTTATAAATTGTGTTTTAATTAAAGTACCGTATATAAGATATGATTATAGAAAAAAACCTGTTACGATATAAATATACGATTATTTATAAGTATGTATAGACTTTTTAACTTGTCTGATTAAAGAGTACATTTCGGAATGTGTCACTGTTAAATCAAAGGAACAATTTATATGTTGTAATTTTACGGTGAATCCTACCGCATCGCCCGACATATGGACTTACGGTCGGCACAAGTAGTCTATTGCGTAACAATTTATATAAGGAGTATTATATAAGGTATTTAGTGGTGCGTAGCAAGCCTTATTCAATAATTAAACATTACTGTAATTATTTTCAGGGCGAACGAACATATTTGGTCCCCACTCTTCAGTGGTTTAAGCTCCTTATTTTATTCCTAAATTCATAAAATTTACTACGTTTTTCCGTATGTATGTATCAAAATCTTTGAACTTAATTTTTAAGTAATTCAAGATATCGGATTTATTTGCAATTTCGCAGTTCTCAAGAATCGATAATAACACATAAAATTCAATGTTGTTTAATTATCTTTACATCGACCTTTAAGATTTAAAAAGTGGGTAGTTCTAAAAATAATCCTACTCTGAATCTTTGACATGAGCAAACCACTAAGGTTGATTAAAAATCTTGTTTTTATAAATAGCTAATTTAAAGATGACTTGAAAACTTGTTCTAAAATTAAGTAAGGGCAAGTGGTGAAGTTTGCCCTGCGGCGGCTGTAACCTGCAGCTTGCGCACTGGGCTCACGCGATGAACGGGACCTGACTTCATTCTGCGTCAACTTTTTGCTCAACTCGAGCGAGTGGAATGAACGTTTCACTTGTAAAGAGGTCATCGGACCATATACTATATTTTTTTTATGCACCAACAGCATATAACATTTAAGAATCACTTAAAGCAATTGTTACTTTATGTGCCAATTATAAGCACGTAGTATTATCGGTATTTCTAACAATACCTATTACAAACCTGTAAAAAATTAAAAAGTTTTATAATTATAAATGAATAATATATAAATAGTATTGGAAAGATTTTTATGGCGATCCATCACATAGTATACCTCTTTTCTAAGTTAAACATTATCTGTGCCTGTACCTCAAAATCGATTCAGTGGTATATACCGAAAAGTTTTCTGTATATTGCAGTCTTAGATTTATGTCATAAAACGTTATTTTTGAAAACATTCATAACAGTACCTATATATGAAATAATTTTAAAAATGTTTCAATGATAACGTTTGAAACTGTTATGATATGTAAGTAATTTATGAATATGTATTCCCGACGCCAATACCTACATCATTTTGTTAAATATGTATTTAAGGAAATTCTTGTCAATTGATGTTGCTGAATAGTACTTATATCTACTTACAATTATTTTTCTTTAGATACGAATGGAATTTTAAGGCATGACTCAAGTCGCAATTTTTATTCTAACTTTTTTGAAAATATTAATCTTTATACGTACCTATAGAATAAAAAGGACGTCATGTCTCAATACTAAACTTAATCTTAAGTTATGTCTAAAAACAAGAGCCTTCAGCTCTGTGTATTGGAAACAAATTTATGTGTAAATTTTTAAATAATACTATAACTTATGAAAAATAGTTGATAAGTTACTGTTTCGTGTTTATATATGTAAATAAATCTGGTTTAAGACACAAAAGTATTTCTTATTTACCCATAACCCATGAGATTACGTATAAAACCAAATAAACAGACAACTTTACATTTTCTTTCCGATGTCTTTTGTTTTTGACGATTCATATTGATTTCTTTAGAAGCAATTAAGTGTATATACAAAGTCCACTATATTTCTATATAGTTAAATATCTATTCAATTACATAAACACAGTTCAGCAATATTTTTAATAGCGTCGTCATACTCAATGCTTTATATATAATAAATATATTTTGCATGCCAACATAGAAATATAAGAAAATTGCCAACACGTAGATTTCGATACAAGGTCAATATTGTTGTGTTCTAGTTATACATAAGAATATATTGTATATAAAGCGTTGCGCGGCCGACCTCGCCGCTATGCAAATCCAACCCGTAGTGGAGCAGGAACAAAGTTAGCATTGAGACCTTGCACAAACTACCACTGCTGAGCAAACGGCGCGTCTACAACAGCGCGGTGCAGTACGTCACAAATATTTACATCAATGCAAGGATTTTTCTATCATTTGTTTATTTCCATAACGTATTATGAAAATATTTCTTGACAATAAAGTTGCGTACCGGCCGTTTGTAATATAGGATCCATTATCGTATGCTACGTACGTTAAAACTAACGATAAAGTATGTGCAATTCAAATTTTCAACGCATAAAAAAGCTTACATCAAAGTTGGCTGCATTGTCTGCTGAAGCGAGGCTAACTTGTTCACTGTTTAACAACGTCGACATTAATAGGTGAATGAAGCACCGATTAATGCAATCGTTACTTTTGATGCATGTTACGGCCGCTACTCCATTGACACAACGCCTCTATTGCTATAACGTTGATATCCGTCATTTGTAAAGATTATGATTATGTCAATGCAAGATGAAACAACCGGCCGTAAGTCTTAGTGGTTGAGCGACGTAAATAAGTCCAAAAGAGAAACGCGACTCCGAGAGAATGTGGAACAAGTGCAGTGACGGCTCCCCGCACCGCGACACCCGCGCGATTCCTCGCTTGTCTGCTTTCCTGGCTCCTGCTGCTTGTGTTCGACTAGTTAGACCCCATTAAAACAATAATGAAATGTGACAAATTTTTGACAAGAAATAAGCAAACATTTAAAATTATAAGTCCCCGTACTCAGTTGATGATTAATTGAATCCTTTGTTCGTACAAAGATTTAGTTAGTATCCTTTGGTAGATGAATTAAGGTTTTGAGTATGACGCCGTGTCATACCCAAAACCCTAACTCATATATCTACCACACTTCCATCTCGAATTTCGAGACCTGTAACGAGCTTAAGTTGACTGTTACGTATCTCATACTTTTATAGTGATCTCGGTCACTTGTGATTATGTCCAGTACCGTAAAGTAAATCACTATCACCGTATCTTACCGTTCACAAATTTTGTAAAACAATATTATATTCAATGAAATTTTAAAATTGAAAGGGGAAATTAATGGCATACATAAGGACCTGATCGAGAATATGCCCATACATGTTAACAGAAAGTTGCCAAAACAAATCCACGCAGGGCTGCCGCCCACCGTCGTCAGCGCTGCTAATAATTACGTAAATCAAAATAATTTTATAAAATGCAGTTATTACGTATGAGTATAATGTCAATTGACTCGTAAACGTTTTATTATTATTACTTACATTTCAAATGTGTTAAAACTACTGTAATTCGGCATCATTTATATATTAAAGACAATATTCTATAATAAGAGTATGTATTTCTAAAAGCAAGTTTGACTTTCGACATAGGTCAGTAGGCCTTAAATTTATTGGATGACTGATTGGTGATCCTACTGAGGCGTCCATTCCGCTAATTAGCCGCTCGGGCGCGGCTCCACTCCATTAAGGACTGTTTATTGTGACAATTATTCGTCACCCCCCCGGCAAGGCCCCTAACAATCCCCAAACAGCGCCACACCTTCAAAGTACACGAAACCTGAAATCGTTCCCGCAAAATATTTTTTGTATATCGATGTATTAGATGGGAGGCCATTTTGTACCCTTTCGATATAAACTAGGAGTAACATTAACAAACTAGGCAGTAGGAAGGTATGATTTACGGTTCCTTAAATGTATTAATTGTCTACAAACGACAGCTGCGACAATGAGATTACTCAGATAATATTCATAGTATAGATGATTTTATTTAATTGGTCAATAAATAGTGGAGAAAATATGGAAACTGTCACTAGTGTTGTTAAATATTTCCGGCGCGTACGTTGAACTGATGACTGTTTGCGGCACAATTATCAACAATTTGCGGCTCATTAGCACTGAACGCGTTCAGGATATTGTGCTATACCGCCTGCTTGCCACCTCGAATAACACGATATACCTTGTATTGACTGACTATATCAAAAATATATGTTAGTTTATCGATATTATGCACTTAACTAAGTAGCATATTGTTAGTGAAATGTGAGAAACGAGTTCATTTGATAATTTAAGTATCCTGCAAAGTATATTATATTATTTGGTTTTACTGTTTATTCTTGTTCTGCTAATAAAGCGAGCAGCGTCGCGAGCCGCGCCTAGCGTGCACGTGGTGCGGTGCCGCGCACATGTGCGCCGTGACATAGTTGCGACGCGACACTCGACACTCCACACTAATGTCCAACACATGCTATCAGCCAGCTATAAATACGTGTCGTATACTTCCACGCGGAGTTATAAGATAGTCGTTCGCGACTCTATTTCCGATGAATACGATGCAATTTTGATTGAAATCGTGACCGTCTCCGACTCTTCGTCCTCGGCCCTCGGGCGGGTTATCGCGCGACCTCTTATCAATAACGCACACATGAAGAGCTTCGACATGTTTATGCGATAGGGCTGTCGAAATATCGATTACAGAACTATTCCGAAAGAACTAAGTATAATATAGATCTTTTACCTTTCATATTAGGACCAGTAAAGGTAATTAATCTACGTAAAAACAACAGTTTATTGTTATTTGGCGGAAATATGAAAGAAATGAACTGGAAAAATTATGTTACGCGGATATAGGTGCAACCATGAATTAAATTATAAATTCGTAGAAATCTTGACATAGAATTGTTGTGTATGTTACTATTATATACAATATAAGCATAGTCTCTAATCGCTCAGCTCATGATTTTAATTGTTGAAAATCCAACATAAGATTAAAAGAAACGGGCATCAATATTATTAAGTAACTATTAATTGATATTACAATGTGAAATAGCATATCACCTACACTGACTTTTGTGCATTGAAATTTTACAATAAGGGTAGTTGTCAAGTTCTCGAGTGGTGAAGCGTAAAGGCAGCCCTAGACAGTGGCGCGAACATGTCAACACACTCGCTTATTGCGATCGAAATGGGTCGTGTGGCGCTGAACGCTGGACGCGCCGCGCTGCGACTGGCGCGCTAGGTCTCGATTAAGTGATGATATGGTTTTGAACAAGGCGCTACTGAAGCGTTACAAAGCGCTGTCACCGAGTAACGTCTGCGCCAGATGATACACGCGGGCTGTAAATCATAATCGTATCTATGTATGTGTGCGTGCAGTGCAGATAGCCGACTAGCTCCGGGTCGTGGAGGTCGGCGCAAGCTAACTCATTTTCCCCTCGCTCTGTTTTACCATATTCACAAAAAAACATTAAATACACAAGAAAGTGCGATATTAACCAAATTTAATTACTACTCTACTACTACACATCCTGGTAAAACGTGATGGTCACTGAACGCCAAATACATTTTACACCTAAAAAAATGTAATTTTAGCATTGTAAAATTGTATCTACTAATCCATGTGCAGTTCCAAAAATATTAACGTGTTTCAAACATATATGAAAAGTAAGCATATTTCGAGAAATTAATGAAAACAACTAAAGTTAACTAAGAATAATAAAATATTTTAACGCATTGTGTTGCGCGTGTCCGCGTGAGTGCGTGTGTACGCGAGCGCACGTGTGACGGTGAGCGGCAGCGAACCACTAAAATTAACTTGCAAATAAGGTGCCGAGCGCTCGCGTACTCCGGAAAATACGAAAAAGAAAGTCAAATGCACTGATCATCACTATCAAATGTTCAACAGCTCGGCACTTTATATAATTATACTATCCAAGTTCAATTAATTTGAATTACCGATGTCGATAAGGAGGATGTATGCATTCAGGGTAGCCGAAGGGACAACTTTAACTTCTGACAGTGCACGTGTATACGTGTTTTAATCTTAAATCTACAATCCGTCAAAATTGTATAAATAGTTAGACAGTCCATCAGTGGTTTATTATAATTTAATATCAATTATATTTGTGAACATAGGTCGCGAGGGCGTCTCGAGCGTATAATGAAGTGTCACTCCAGGGATTAGATGCCGATATTTACCGGCGCGTATATTGTATTATTGCTTCGATCTAGATCTAATGATATCGTCACAGTGAAAAACATGGCCCGTATATTTCTCCTATTGCATCTTGCAAGAGTAGTTTTATTATAGACAGTACAGTTATTATGCGAATTTGTGGTCAAATAACTTGTTGGTTGTAATGCTTGCCACCAGATTCGTAAGGAAGGATCCGTAACAGAATAAGTACATAACAATAATAAACGAATGGAACCGTAGACAGGGGGGTCCGCCTTGAAGGGAATTTAGGTGGAAAAACTTGGCACACATTTTAATTAAACATACCTTGTAGACTAGGTATATATAATAATAATTAGTTAATTGCAAATACGGGACAGATAAAAGTCGGCCGGCGACGCGGACAGCGTCATAAAACAGACAAATGGGGCAATCCCCAACAGTTAAATTATAATTAGGGCGGAATCGTTTGTTAGCTTCGGCGTTTAGGCGCGTAAGGGGCGAGTGGGGGGGCATGTGGGGAAGGCGCGAGGGGATGTCTGCAGGTTAGGGCACTAAAGTTCATGTGGCATACAACTTAAAATTTTTTGGTGAATATTCTTTAACTGTAAAACTGTCTAACATGGGCCCAGATATACACAGTAAGCAGTAGACAATATACGTTATGAGCATTTTAAATCAGGGTCGTTACTACATCTTCAAATTCTTTTTGTTATATTTTACAAGTTTCCGTCACCCAGTGGCCGACAGCCCGGCCCTCGGTGGGGCGCGGAGCCGCACCCCGGCACGCTTTAAATGTTACTAATGTTATTAGTTAATTATATTTGTGGAGCGCGCCCGCCGTGTGGTGCCCCACAAGACTCTCGTGACAATAACGTCACTCAATCATATATAATGAGGTATTTGCGTATCCGTATGGTTATATTACCTCATCTGTCCGTCATCTATTATGTTAGAAAGCCACGCAAACTCTTTTAAGAACATAGGACTTTTAGATTTCTTTTTGAAACCATTTATGAATTGTACTACTAAACTACTTTAGAGCCCGCAACATAATTGGTAACTACGAGCCGCGGTTGACATTTATTCTTAGGTGATTAAATTCATCGATTATATCGTATACTTAAATGAAAATACTTTTTTGATATATCAATAAAGCATGAGAAATCTACCAATTATTGTAATGCGATTGCAAATAACCTTTGTGTAAAAATCCTAGCTCAAAATTAATATTTAATAAATAACCGTAATGTAATTAATATATCTCATGTGGACATGGCATCTATGTTGCGGGATCAAATAAGAAACCATCTTCAGTCCAATGTTAATTGGAAGGTTTGGTTCTTATGCCTTTACTTAGGAACATACATATATTATATTATAGTACTACCATGTTTTATTCAAAATGTGCGACAGATTAAGACAGAACATATGACGCATGTAAACTAAAACAACTTAATCGGATTAAGTTAAGTTTTATTTTATGTAGGGGTGCGTAATGCGGTCGGGCGCGCCACAGGTCGCGCTACAGGTGTGAGCTCGCCCGCCCCGCGCGCCGCACCCCGTAAGTCGGCCTGGCCAGGGCGTCCGATCGTATGCTGTACTGTTTCTGCACTTAACAACGAAATTATCATACGGGAGCTATCACCATTTTACTAGTAGTCGTTATAAGTATGCTTATATAATTGATGGTATTTGTTCGACCTGAGATAAGATATAGAAAGTGGATATATATTATATGTATAATTAATTCAGTTAAGCATCATTTAGATTGATTAACAGAAGATTATGTTAAATGCATTTGGGTAGCCGAAAGTTTCATGCAGAGCTCGATTGTGCGTATTAATACTTTTAGAGGACGAATCGTTGCGTTGCCGCAAAATAAAGAGCGGTGAATAATATTTATTTTAAACGTATGCCGCTAATCGCTCGTAAGAATGTATGTTATCAGCTCTGGCCGGTGCCCAACGTGATGATCATTGTTTTCGAGTGTAAATAGATGGGCAGGTAGAAATATTTATTTATTGCGGACCGAAATAGAGTGATTGATGTGTTTTGAACGGTGGACTCACATGCTGCTATACTCCGCCCTATGCCCCGCTCACACCGGGCATTTGGACTCCAAGTATAATGTGCCCTGTTCATCAAAATGCCTGAAGACATAGATCGTGAAGCTTACTAACTATTAAGTTATTTATATAATAGTTTGAACATTATCCAACGTAACGGGCGAGCACGTGTGAGCACGTTGCGGTCGCGTCGCTGTGAGAACGCGTCCTCACTGCGCGCGCCCGTTTGTAATGATGAATGAATTATATGTATACCCGTCACCTCCTTAGGGTTGCCGTTAAACAGCGCTTCGCGAATTAGAGAACGTTGTGTCTAGACGGCTTTTTCTTAAAAAAAAGTATTAGTATATGTATTTCGATATAAAAATTCGGGTAATATCTTTCTTCGTAGTGTACGGAGTTGCGTAGAAGGCAACCTCGGTCAGGGTTCGGGCAGCCCTGCTCACTCATTACTATGGATTTCAATTAAAAGTTGTCAGCCCTAATTATACGTACCATAGTCGTCACCGTGGAAAAATATTGTTTCCTCTACAAGGTACAGACGCGAGGTGCGCAATTAGCAACCTTATTACTTAGCAATAAGGATATCACCGTCGACAGCCATGAATAATCGGAACATTAAGTCTAGCCATTACAATATCTCATAGTCATATATTCAAAGTTCGAAGCGGATAGATGTAGCTGAAGGAACTTAGATAATATAATATAATTCGTGATTTTTTGTAAATACGTCGTCTCGTTGAGTTTTTGTAAGTAAATTACAAGTTTATTATAATTAGTTGGGTCGTTGTGTGGAGCGGCCCGCGTCATTAGCATAGCGCGAAGGTCGGAGGCGAGCCTCTGTTTTAAATTAATGTTGGAATCATCTTTAATATTATTGGAATTTTAATCGATCACCGCCTAACTTTAATTCCTTTTATTATTAAACGTATATAATTGATACATTGAACATAGTGTTTAGTTAAAGTATCCTCTATACATTAGTTTTAAAGTATTATATCTAAGCGAAAACTTAACAGAGTGGCCCTCGTGACTCGTTGAGATTTACTACGAGAAATTGATACATCAAGTTATTAAGTCCGCTGTGTTAAGCGTTTCATTTAAAAGCTATTTATGCTAAGTGTAGGCTATTGATAGCGTAAACTATTCATTTAAATGGCGCGTACTAGTTCAAGAGGTCGTGCCTAGTTGGTCCCAGTGACCTGTTGCGCTATGTGGCGCCCGCCGTCGCTAAAGGAACGCTTCGCAGAAATAAATGATAATGAGGTCAATGATGGGCCATATATGCTTATACTCAAATCTAATATAAACAAAAACATAAAGGTGACTTTCAAACTTTAAAAAATTGGAAGAGGTAATAACATGAATTCAATGAAATGGACTTTGTACTGTGGCATTTACTAAAGGGAATGAAGGAAAGCATCTATTACTTAGAAAATAATAATGTTTTAAGACCGCTATAAAGTTTATCGGCCCGGAACCATATGCCTCTATCTAGAGTTATTTAAAAATTATGTTCGCAAATGTTGCCAGAAATAAATATATTTCTAAAAGGATGGGAGCTAAAACCAAATGAAAAGTTAATGACAACCAACTTATTCAAATATTTAGCCATTCAAATAACGGCAGTCTCTTAAGCGGATTGTTTTCTATATAATTATATACTAATACATACCGTGCGACGCCTCGCGCGCCGGACTATACAAACCGGTTAACATTTGCGCGACATAGCGAGCAACGGGTCGAGCTTGTATCCTAAGGTTCCGTAGGTATATAGTTTATTATTAATATTATATGATTACAAATAATGGGAACATCCTGAGAGAATTGGTTGTCTAAATTGTCTTAAACGTCAACGTTTCTCGTGCTGAAAGCTTAGCGAATTATTTGTCATCTGATGTCTCCGTCCAAGTTTGCCAATGTAATTTGCCCCAATTGCATAAAAATTATATTAAACAACCGTGAGATAAAATCCAGATGCTTTCTCTTTGTAAAGTTAAAGGTTTCTTTACAAAAAACTTTTGAAAGTTGTTCGAAATAGAATATCCCTGTCTAAACTATAAATTTTAATACATTATCTATTTATTATATATTTGTTATTTGTACTGTTTGTCCTTATAACACGGCCGAAGCCAAAGATTCTAAAAAATAATTACAGATACTTAATAATTCTATATTATCATGTAAAATACTTTTTAGAAATGATTTCTGTTGGAACTAATTAACGATCACGCTTAGTCGCAGTTATAAAGTGTGAAAACACATCAGTGGGACGATGTAAGGGCAGTGGGGCGAGCCGGCGCCGAGGTACACTTGAGCAAACACACGGTTAGATTGCTCGTCGTCCCTAATCATTACGCTTTAATGAAAATTTTATAACGAACATCTTTTATTGTTTATTTCGAGAGAAGTTCAAACTCTCTTGTTAAACCGTTAGATTTTATTTCGACTGTATCCATCGAGCGTTTAATACATAGAAGATGATTAAATGCATACAAATTATTTTGAAGTGACAGAAAACACAGACATTTGCGTGTGACACGTGTAAATTGTTAGAGCTGTACCGATTACGTTCCTTGCCGAGGTGTGTGCCTTAGAATACGTCGGGGACTTTAACGACAAGGTTTCGGAATAATTGTGAATCGTGTTTGTGAGGACTAACAGATTGCGACACGTCGATGCCGTGACCCGGCGATAGTGTGCCGATAGGGCGCGGGTCAGCGTGTTATCGGGTGCCGTTCGTTATTTTCCGATCGGTGATTATGTTTAAGTATCGGGTGCTCTATTTGTGTCGAGAGCCGCTTGCGGTCGCGAGGTGCGATAAGGGGCTTGATAAGCGTCGACTCGTACCAAACATTTAGTGTCATCTCACGTCTTTCAACGTGCAACTGATTGGTTTATGGATGATGGTACCGCTCGAGCGAATATGAATATCTTAAGTGACCTTTTATATTGTCATAAAAAACATTGTTTATTTTTATGTTAATTCTGTAATCAATCAAAATGCAGATTTTTAGTGTTTATTTTTATCTATTCTAATATTATAAAATGATAATAATATATAACTGATTAAGTCAGTATAATTAAATTGTGTGGTCTTATTACGAAAATGCCTTGCGCATTCACTCGATTTTATTTACATATGAATTTTTATTTCATTTCATAGTATGTTTCTTTCCTTTCTGCCAGTGAAAGCTCCACCAAAGCCATCCCCTTTACGGATATTAGCTGGAACAGACAAAGATACAAACAAAGATTTCATAAATTGTATTTCTGTTCTAGACTTTACTTTCACACGCATTTCAACGAAAGCTGTTTTTTTCAATAAAACCAGACACTTCAATTTTATTTCTACGTATAGATTAGAAACTATTTTAAGCTTAGCTTAGCTGAGTCGTTGAATATGTGAGGGAAGCACTACCGTTTTCAGTAATGGCGGTTATAACAAGCGAAAGTTGTCGTCTGTCTTGTTTTTATGAACAAACTGTCTTAAAGGCAGTAGTGATGAAGGAGACAGAGCACTGAGACCGCCAATTCCCAACTTTACACTTCCCATAATCTAAAAACTAACTAGTATCTGATGTAATCAGATCGAAAAAAAAAACAAGAAGCAACTTTCCAAAGCTGTTAAATGGTCACTTTCTAATTCTTAATCGCCACGTGATGTATTAAAAAAACGCATTTATTATGAATATACTAGGTAAATGTGAACCTCGGCGAAGCTGTAAATCAAAGATGCAGGCTGATTGTAAGAAGTTATTTCTCCTCCATATTTCAGGCGCCTATTTGAAGTGCAATCGCTTAGGTTTTTATGTAGATTTAGTAGTTATGTACTTAGATAATATAAAAACTATAAATATCTATTAGCATTTTTTCAGAGCTAATTCCTAATAATCATCGCAGCAACTTGTAAGACAATTTCAGTTTGGTTGAATAGGTACAATATAGTCGAAAAAATTAAAAATTCCCAGATAATTTAAGTAATTAGTGTGTATATGTTTTAGATTTCATATTTTTCAATAACTATTACCTGAGCGCAGTAAGCGCGCCTGACTAGTTAACTATACATTACACATAATTTTCGACGGCTAATAGCAAGGCACAAACCTTGGCTGTTAAATAACTTCTGAAATATTAATTAGTTGTTTTGAAATAATATGCAAATCACAGGTAAATACGTCATAACTTCAACTAAATGTTAAGGTATACCGATCTATATAGATTATTTAATTATTTATACTAGTCATCCCCTAGTGATCGAAATTCGACCATACATTTGAAATACACATATATCCTATTGTATATATGCGTCTATGTCAAATGTATGGTAGAGAGCTTACCTAGTGGTTTTTATTTTGATAATTTAAAAGCTATTAGAATTTTGCACTCTTCGTCTATATATTAAGTGCAAACTTTCATACGCTTTCAGCCACGCAATTGTTGTATAAAGGGGTAGGTACAAAATTTTTGGTTCACGTATACTCGTAGATTTACTACCTATACTATAATTTACCTACTTTGCTATAATTTATATATCGTGCTAAAACTTCACAATTTAATTAAAATCACTATCTATACACAGATATAACTAAATAAGATCTAAGTATATGTTAGTAATATAAATATAACAGTTTAATGCATTTGAGGGAATAATCGATATATATTAGAAACACAGTTTATAAAATTTTTGTTAGTTTTTCTGTTTTTTTCCGGCTAGTCTCCGTCCACAACCCTTATATCCTCAACATCATTAAAATTAAAATAAATATGGGCGATACCGCGGGGAACCCCTAGTATTTTTAGGGAGATAATCGACATTGTATACTCATTTTGAATTGATGAAAAAAGTCATCTTTATACTTCTCTTTGACTAAGAAATACTGAAAACGAAGTTTCGAAGTCCATGTTTAGCAAAAAGTCAGTTTCATAGGATAATTATTTCATTAGATACAATATAAATTTTTAAAAGATAAATTACAAACTAAATTTTTAACGGACCCTTGATAAAAGTGCAAGTAAAAATCATCCAAATTATGTCAGCTTTAAGACAAAAAACCGCATCAAAATCGGCGCATATATTTAGGAGCTATGTCCCAGACAGACAAACAGATACACCACTATTTTAATAGTGTTAAAAACTTAGATCCTAGTTAGAACTAGTTTACACAAATTTATCCTGTGGCCGATTCTTAAATATTCTTTCATCTATTTATTAAGCTCAATAATTTTACAATGACATCCAATAAAGTGAAACTGGATAGATAATTTTGATTTGATTACTCGTTTCTTCTAGAAAAGTGTCGAACTTAATTTAAGAAACACTGTATCAAGTGTGGTGGAGATAGTGGTATCAGCTGTTATCACGCGACCTATCACCCCTGACCGCGGCGCCCGATAGCGAAGCTCCTCCCAGTGACGCAGGAGGCTCCACCCTCTGCCCGAGGGCCGGGGCGCGGGCGCCTGATGCTGTGACGAAGGCAGCAGATCTATATTTCTTAGATTAGCACAAGTTTTTACATAAAATAAATTACAAACAGGAAACAAGCTATACCAATTCGCATTCTAATATACTACGACAAATGTTAGGTTACATTAGAACCGAATTTAATAGAAAAACAAGAAATAAAAGATTGAAAAAACTAAAATCTTAAATATTGTTTAATGATACGTTAATGATTTTGTTGATTGATTAGACAATACCTTTTTCCTACCGCTGATGGGTCGCGAGTTCTATTCCCGCCCGGTCTATTTAACATATTTATTATTATTATTTAAATCTGATCAAATATCTTAAAATTTAAAAGAACCCTTGTGTTATTATCAACTTTGTTAATAGAAGTAGAAAATCCTAGCTTTCGACATTTACTTAATTGAGCTAGATATATCAAGTCACCTTAAGGCTAAACAGCAGCGGCACAGTGGGAAAAAACTAACAATTAATTTATAGATAACTGAAAAATTCACTGCTAATAGCTCGATTTAGTCAGCTTAAACATTTTTTTTAAACAATGATTGTCTCTATTGTGTGCTTTATTTTTAAAGACCTAGGTAAAACTTACGCGTTCATCTTTAGTGACGAATCAGCCGGTACATCAACGCATTCTTTAACATTAAAAATATATGAAATGGGCAGGTATTTTATTTATAGCCAAAAATTATTTTGTGTGATACCTATAACGCCATCTGTTCGAATTATTAGATACTCTTATTTGAATTATATTCTATCAGTATGATTTGTAACCTCTGTTTTGCTGTTGTATTAAAGCTGCACGAGATGTCGCTGATATAAAGAAATCAGTTGTCTTTATTAACAAATACAGAAAAAAATAATTTTTGAAATAAAAATTCCAGTACACTTTTACAATGTGAAAATATAGCCTGTTTGTTTTAGTCTTCTGCGAAATGCATAGAAATTAATTTTCACTAGTTGACAGTTCATTAAAAGTAATTTGGGCTTAATATACGGTAGAAGAAGAAATAGGATTTCACGAAAGAAGTTCAACACTTAGGAAAATCTTCAATGATCATTTGATACGTTAATCCTTGAATTTTTTAAGAATTGTATGTGTAGACTAATAAATAACCCATAGTTTAAACGTGAATGAAACCAGAGGGCATTGGTAGTATTATTTTAAGGAAAAACAAGGAAAAGTTTATTATTAATGTGGGTTTTGCGTGGTATTGTCTTGTCTTGCTATTTTTATGTCTATACGTTATGAACTAAAGCTAAAATCCACTTTGGTTTAGGTAATTTCAATAAAAGAACTGTAGTGCTAAGTGAACAAAGTAGCAACTCCGCTGCGTAGTGTTCATTCTCGTGTACCGATTATGTGAGTGCACAGTAACCGGCGAAGATAAAGACATTAGGCGGACAGCACTCGCCATCGTGCACTCTTCTAATGTTTTCATTGAATCTTAAGCTCAGAGTGGTAGTTTTAAGAAAGAAGGCCGCAGAATCACTGCACACCTAAGAAAACTTTACACAGTTAAAGGATTTTCTTTCAAAATCGTTAAGGGTACTTGGTCTTGTGTACTATCGCATACTTAAGTTATTCTTTATTACTATAGTAAAGTTTGAGTAGTTTAATACATTATATAAGTTATATAGTATATTATTTGATATATCAGGCCGAGTGGCAAAGGCGTAACGTTCGTCCTAATATTTGTTTATTGTTATAATTTCCATGACATAAAATATGCTTTTTAGTGTAAAATTTTAGTAGATCTAATATATTTTACAAATTCTATAAACTAGTATATAATGTTGTCACTCTATAACATATACTAAAAATTTATAAAATATACCTTTTGGACTATAAATTTAATAAATTCTATTCAAGACAAGAATACCCACAACTTTCATATGAATTTTGCTTGACCTAAAGAAACAAATGTTATCACTATAATATTTAATATACTATGCAATGTACTTAGGTTTGTTTGTAAACGGACTATGTACATACTAAACGCCACAGTTGCTTAGAACTATTTCCCTATTAACTCTACCTCACCCTTTCTGACAAAGTTCAGTATCTTTTTGAAAGGGGCCTGAACACGAAGGTCGAATATTAGCTAAAGTTTACCCTTCACCGAAGTTAAATATAAGCAAAGGGAGCGGAATAATATTTTAAGCGTTCGGTAATTAGCGGATATTGTAAGCGTCTTGAATTTTGATAACACGGCGCTTGGATTGTTTTTAAGTGTTCGTAAGACCGAGGGAGTTTCAACCCCGTCGATGGCATCGTGAGTTTAGTAGTAGGGTTGTCTAAGACTAATCAAAACATTTAGTGGTGTCAATCCTTCTGATGAATACCTTGTGTCCATATCATATACCGGAATGTTCATAGAATATCAACAGTATCTACAAATACAATCAAAATGTATTACAGAATAATTAATCAAATATATTTTAATGCGATATACACATTATTTTAATATAAAAAATGTTTTGTTAAATATATGTTTTCTTAAATTGAGCTAGTTAACAAAACATTTAAATTAACAACATTATTTTAGGGTTTAATGTATTATTTAAATGTATTCCTTATTTTATATAGAAATTTTACACGAGCTCACGTAGTAGCCCTGTGTCTATATGTTGTTTTAAATTAATTGATGTGCAGCGAACGCAGAAGATGCTGATAACAAAAATGTTTCTTTCACAAATCGATGAACAGACGAGACGCCCGACGTCGCCTCACAGAACCTTCAAAATATTTTCTTCCATGCAATCACTCAAAGTCGAAGCGCTTGTTTTCGCGCTAATTTTAATATCGTTGAATGATAAATTGAAATTAATTTGTTTTTGACAATATATAATGTCATAGGGGATAAGATGTTTTGTTATTGATTTTACAGTGACAACTACCTTCCTCCCTTCCTATGTACGTCGACATTTATATAATATTTGTCACTTCCCTTAGGAAGACACAAGAATCCAATTTTTCTTACTTCACGCAATCACCTAATCTTACAGCTCCAGGCATGTATAACATCTCATTAAGCTCAGTGATAATCTATAAATGTATATAGCTTTGTTTTAAAGTTCTAATATTCTATACCTGTGACCTGTCTCTATATACATTTTTATACAAGCGCACACAGTAACTGGTTAAAACATTAGTGTTCGCTTTGGTACTATTGGGGGAAGTAAAAGCATTTGCGTGGTTAAATTAGTTATATTATTCGGTCTCTCTAACACATAATGGCCAGATGCAGGCGACGTGGGCGCTTGGGCGGGCGAGAGTACGGAACGATGTTGGACATTGACGAGGATCAAGCAATTATGCTTTAAACGTCAATATCGGCTCGTAATTGTTCCAATTTAGATTCAATCTGACCTCGATTAGTTTTTGTTGTTTATGAAGCTAATTCGTCTTCTCACGGTGTTTACGCGTTGAATGCGTAGCACGGTTAACGATGTGTTCGTTAATCAATTACTGCTACCATTAAGAAGAACTTTTGACAACGCGATAACTCGAAACACTTCGAAGCTGATGTTTGTTAGTGAGGGGCCGGTGACGTCACCAGGCGCAAACATTTGCCGCGGCGTGACGGGCACCAACACCTCGGTCCTGATTGAATTGCTTCAATCTGTCACTCCGCACGATATTGAGCTATCCACGTTTTGAGTATCCGTTCTGGTCGATAATAAACAAAACACGTCGAGTAGGTTGTAAGCTGTGAATGTTTTTTGTGCTTGGCCTAATGACGTTGAAAGTGTTCCGAATTACTTCTGACGAGGATTTACGGCTGAGAGGTGACTTTGCTGAACGTAAAATAAAATAAATGTAAACATATTATATAAGATATGTAGTAGAGTATAATTATTTTTCAAACAGAGATAAACAGTCTATAATTTATTTAATATACTCATACTAGATTACAAACGCGATTTTTTATACAATTTGGAAATTATTTACATGGTTACTTCAAACTTAATGTTAGCTCGAAGTATTTATTTAAATATGTGACATTCGCGTAAATACAAGACAATGTACAATTAATGAGTGTCGTTTTGTGTTTGACAACGCCCGCATTGTACGCGCACACGATTTCCATTTAACATTTGTGTAATTAGATTTAATGTTTGTCTTATTATTAAATGTAATAAAAAAGATTTGATTCAAAATGATTAACACTTTCAAGCTACCGTTTTGTCCGTTATCTACTGAGACAGTTATGACTTTTAATCTTGTAAAGACGTTTCGAAAAACGTTATTAATTAAATGTACATTGAAATAGAAGATAATTTATATTTGTTGTGCCATTTTAATCTGTTACACAAGGTTTATTCAATAGATATACACTTTGCCCGCAACAGCGAGGGGCGCGATAACCTTTGGAGTGATTGATAGACTGGATGTATAGCTAAGTAACCGAAAATGTAAATGTTGATCTGATCTAGTTAATACGTTAATATGGCTATATAGCTAATCAGTAAGTTTAATTGTTAAAATTAAGGAAGCAACACATTAATACAAAATAGACATTACAAGGTATAGAAGTAATAGATACATCCTAAAAAGATTTCACAATTAAAATTCAAGACAGAAAGGAATGGAAAGAACGTTAAATAGAACAATAAAGTGAAAAATAAGTTATAAATATAAAGATACATATTAGTTCGAGAATAAAATGATTTAATTATTTTTCAATAAATCAGTAACGGAAGTTTTGGTTTAGAACTGTAAGATTAACATTATTTTTAACCTTTGATTTAACAAAGGGTGTGTTACGAGTATAAGTTTAACGTGCACATATGTGTGTGTCTGTGACATTATAGCTCTTAAATAAAAATAACAATTTCACCGAAATGAGTCTACTTAGGTAGTAGCGAGTATAAATAAAACAATAATAATATTTGAGATGACAATAAAGCAATATTTATTTAGTACCTATTAAATGACGTGGGTGTACCTAATAACTTTTATATGTAATTGAATTTGTATCGCCAGCTGATATAGGCTTACAATTCTATTGATACAAATTCCCGAAATTGGTACAGGTGACGGCTGGAGGACGGTCATCTTTAATAACGTAGAAAAAAGTAAAAGTGGGCGTTCATATTTAATATAATAAATTAATATCATATATAATATTTATATACAAGCGAATATTGTTGTGGTCCCTAGCTAGTATATAACAATCAATATAATGCGATAACAACTTATCTTAGAAGTTCAAATAATGGCTGTTATGTCAAGATAGGTGCAAAGATTATAGATTATAGATAATAATACATTATAGATAATTCTAAATCTATTTAATTTAAGCGGTTTAAATTGAAAGTATACTTATTAAAAAAAATAAGTATCTACAGTGGCTACACATTATTGGTTCGTTAAAATGAAATTAATATTTAAATTTGTCTTAAAGCATTATTAAAAACTAAATAAGAGATAGTGCTAATGACTACGATTAAAACATTTTTACCAGCTATATTATGTAACAAGGAATGCACACCTACACACACACACTTACGCGATCTTACACACACGTATACTCACATTTTAGAAGTTTTGTCAAAGATTTGCATCTCATATAGTCATTAACAAAATCGAGTTTTCAAAGTTCGCATCGTTTTCTTGATAGCGTTGTTAAATTTTATGACGTTACAAATACAGCGTCGGAGATTAAAACTATTCTACTATTCTCATTAAAATATTTTTATATTAAAGTAAAATCTATAGAGAAGATAAAACCTTGATATACTTAGATAAGAGGTAATTTATTTATGCAGCTTGCATTTTAAATCGACGAGTTACAACACGACTCACGAAACCTTTTGTGTTTCGTAAGCATTGTAAACGGAGGGTCTGTCGGGCAAAGAAAATGTTTGTTGCTTTGTCAACTTCTACTTGATCGTACAAGGTTGATCTTTTTTGCAAGACGGATCGCATTAGTCATCCGAAGCCAGGTGTTACAACAAAACTTATAAAATTAAAATCATATTTTGTATAGTTTAATAAATTTAAATATACGCCACTTCTAATGGAAATACCATTTATAAAGTTTTGGTCTGTCTGTCATCTGTCAACCCGTCTATGTTTTTGCCTATTTTTTCTAGCATATCTCTAAAACCACAAATCCGCTTTTAACAAGAGATAGTTTTCAATCACTGATAGCGGATATTATGGCGTGTAGTTTTTACTATACTGCATACCAAGTGTCACCATCCGTAAAGATAGAAAAATCATAACATAATAAAATCATTAAGAATAGTTACAGACACATCGCGAAATAATAAGGTAAATATATCGTCACGTAACGTGAAGTGTTCTCCACATACGCAACTAACAGTAAAAGTTGGTAAAAGGTCAACGTTGCTCGCGACATTTAGGATTAAGGGGAAGTTCAGGTTCGGGGCGCGGGAGGAAGCGACGATGGTAAGTGGAGTGTGACATCGCAAGCCGTTCTTGAGCACTATAATTAATCTAATGACCCGAATGCTAAGTAATTACTGGTTCATCCGCAATGATTCCTGTCACTCAATTCGTAGGCAATTTTTTCAAAGATTAAAGAAAAATAATTCTCGGAAATTTCTAACCGAAATTAAAAAGATCTCTTTGATTTGTATATCTAAGCTTAATTTAAGAAGTCTGTGAGAAGAAATGGTTTTAATGAAATGTCAAAACCGTGCTTTGCTTCATCTGTAATTATTTTTTAAATAACATTACGGGAGATCGTTATGTAGGGAAAACAATCATTTAAGGTCAGCTAGCTTTTGAAGAAGTCTTCAGGTTCAATCTCCCGACCAGGATAAGGCCGATCTGGCAGCCGATAAACGTTGCATTAATTACTGTGCATCACACATGTACACGTAAAATTGTATATTTTTTTTAAATAATTCAAGAAGAATTTTATTTTTTGTATTAAATTAATTTAGCTTTCCCGAATATAAATATCTTATTACCCGACAATTTTGAACGTTGCCTACTACGTACTATACGCTATAGCGAATTAAAGAATCGTGTTGAACAATAATCGTTTGAAAAAAATCTAAAAATCGTTGTTCGTTACATTAACAAAGAAATTCGCTTTAACAGTTTTAATTACCAGTAGTATTTCTTAATTTATTTGGAAGTAATTGTATATTTGGTTTTGTTTTTTTTGTTTTTAATTGTTAGTTTGGGAAAAATATATAACCATCTTATAGTGAATAAATGAGAGAAATGGGTTTTCTATATTCTCGGCTAAGAAATAGTGGGACTAGTACAAATACTAGTTGAAGGAAATCGAGCTGGGTGTTCGATTTAACAAAATAGTGCTACGAATGCCAAGTTCGAGGCAATCGCTTACTCTAGCTAGTTCAAAGTAAATAGGCTGACAGTCGATTATTTAAAAGTAAATAGGCGAGGGACTGCAGTGCGTCAAGATATGTCGAGGTGCTGGCAAGTGTCGCTGGCGGGCTAGTGAGGGTAGCGGGAGGTTCATGAGTGACGCCTTCTACAGCAACAGCAAACTTCGACGTCTATGTGAACATACATAAATAGTATCTTGGGACCATAAGGTCATATGGCAAATGTTTCGTAAATGAAGTAAATATTTAGTTACGACTGAACACCGTCCCTGTCTCAGTAAGATAAACCGCTGTATTCCCTAGAAGATGTAGTAGTAGTCTTAGGGGACAACAATGATTGTGTATTTTAGGAAAAATATATATCTTATATAGCAGTTACTAGTTTTATTCAAAGATATTTTTTTTATTTTTTTTTTTTATGATTTATGTTATTTTTCTGGTGTATATCGGCAAAGCACACAAACACCCACATTCACATATAGAAAAACATTTAAATAATGATTCCTTTACGTAACAACCAATAATTGTTGGTATATATACTGTTTTTTGTTGTGCAACTTTTCAGGCGTTTAATATATTGAAGTCTTAAATGGGTATAATTTTCTTATTAACAATTGGAGAGGGCAGCCATAGTGGTGAGTACTTGAAACTTGTATGCAACTGTTTATGGTATTAATAGAGAGCTTAGTAACGTTCGATTTTAATTAATACGTGAGCCGTAGCCAGAGTGCAACGTGATCACGCGCCCACACGATTTCGCCCGCCCGTCCGAGCTTATTGTATGTCTCAATAGCAGATTTGGTAAGATACGAGATATTAGAAATTGAGTGATTATTAATCTATTTTAATCTTTGTATAAATACAGTGCCATATATTTTTTGGAAATTTTAAAATAAATTAAATACTATATAAATATTTTGTGTTTCCAATCAACTACAAAAATTTTTATAATATTTGTAGAGGTCCACTCAATTTCGTAAGGTCGTCAGTTTCCCTCGAATACTTGAAATATAGCATTTTCTGTCATTTTTGTTTATTTTTCTCGTTCCTGTCTTCTCAGTGGGTCCTTGAATCATCGCAAACTAAGCTTTTAGTAAATTTTTGATCCTATGTCTTGAAGAGTAGTTTATAAATACATTTCTTCATCGCAAGCACTTAACAACTCAAGACGACAAGTACTCTCGTATCAAATAAATATTGCGAGTTTAATGACAAAATTTATAGAGTAACTTTCTGAATGTCTATTAATTGTATGTATATATGTATATAAAAAATGTACTCAAAAAGAGCTTACGACATAAAATCTACAAAATATCTTTATATAAAGCGAAAAATCGATCATGTGCATGGGAAAATTGTACACAAATATAACGCGCCAAAGCTCTGAACCAAACAAATTTCACTGCCTTGACTGATTGTAACTACAGTTAATGAACATTTTAATCAGCAGAGTATCTCCGTAAGTTTCATGTATATACGCTTTGGGCGAAACGAACTCTTTGAAAGTTAATACAGTTTGCTCGAGTTTGTCATTACATTAGGGTTATGTTGACTTAGCGTGAGTTGGTATACGTGGGCAGAGATGAAGAGGCATCCTGGCTTCGGTCAGCAGCTAAGAGTACTGTATGTTTGTATATAAAGTATTGCTGTACGTGACAAGCTCAAGAACTTTCAATTAACCCAAGCAGACGAAGTACAATGCGGTAGTGCTGTATTGTAGCCGGGGCCTTTTAGGAATTCATTCAAAGGCCGCAGTTTCTTTGTTGTAACACTCGTCGACTAGCTTCGCTACAGAGCGCTATACCTGTAGACATTACTTTGAAAATGTAAAAAAACCGTTCAATATCGCACCGTTCTAACAAAGTTCATGTTGCGTTTAGCTAGAGCGTCAATGACACCTGGAAGGAGGTTTATTAAGTATTTTAAATCTTAACTTTTAATTATCTTCGCCATTTTTCTTAAAAGAACAACTGTGTATAGAGCCTAATTTTTAACAATTGCAATGAGTCGACGTCTATTTGAAGAATAAGAACTTATACATGATTATATGTTTATTATAATGTTTATATGCCAGAATCGTAGTAAGTAGAAAGTTCTCTGCCTACCGCGAAAGGAAAACGTTGTGATAATATCTACGTATGTAGATTTAAAGTCGAAATACTTTGGCAGATCGTCAAGTGTGTTGTTAACTACCCTACACATAGACACCATAGTGACCTGATAGTAAATTAGTCAGAGATAGATGAGGGCGAGTGAGATCAATCATCACTAATTACAGATCGGCTCCACATTCAATTACCCAGCTGAGCTCAGTGACACATTCGTTATTCAATTATCTGTATATTAGCTACAACTGTTAGTGCGAACTGCAGTATGATTGATATACAGGTGATTTTTTTCAAATGGTGTGCATGGCTAAATCTGAAATTACGACGAACAGCGAAAAGTACGTAAAGGAGACTCGAGTCTTATTTTCGTGACACTTAAACTGCTTGATCAGATTTTTGCTTCAATAATATAGCTAGCTAGAAATTTGACGTAAGTTTAAAAGAAACAGACCATACTTTTACATCATTGAATAGTGACGCTAATAACAAAGAAATTTAAAGAACTATTGATATACGGGTTAGGGAAACAGGAAACTGTTTATTTTATCTCACATCCTATCATTAGATAAGTAAGTCTTCGCTGATTATTTGTACAAAATGATGATCGTTCTTGTCAATACAAAGCTGGATTTGATTGTTGCTAACATAAATACCTTAAATGTTGCGTAAGAGGCTGAAGATACCCAGTGCTAGCTCGAATTATATTATATTTTTATTGCTTCTGTTTTGTTCTTATTCTTTTGAAACTGTGGGTGCATGTCAACGTGATAAGTCGCGGTAATTCACACGTGATGACTGCACATAGTGCGGCGCTTTCATTCGTTCTGTGTGACGTACAACTTTGATGTTCCTAAATACATATAAGCGATTAAACTAAAGATAAATCTTTGTATATTTTGTCAATTATTATGAATATTGCTTGCTTGATTATGCGAATGTACTTGAAAGTGACAACATTTTAACAGAAATATCTTTCCTTTTATACTGGGTCGAAATTTCCCAAAAGTGAAACCGCAAAATTTAGTTTTTTTTTTGTATATGTGTCGATCTGGTCCTAAATATAAATTTACACATGTCCAAGTAGCATTTAGAAGCGAAGCTGCTGCGAACGCTCAGGTCACCTTTATAGATCTCTACTATAAAGGTGACCTGAGCGTCCTGCCATCCGTTGCACACGTTTATTGGACCGTCGCTATACGCACAGGTTTCGCGAGGACTGTACGATTTAATGATATTCCGTTGACAGAGTGCAGGAAGCAATTATCGTGGACTCAACTTTCAATGCTCTTCACTTGATTGGTTCATTGCAATCTGATTAACTGCTCTATCAGAAAAGTCCGTTTAGGGGTAGAGGCGACAATTGCGTAGCATTCTTGTTGTCTGTCTCGAATTTACAAATAATACAAGTATTAAAAAAACAGTTTCAAATATATTACCTTTCCGAGAATGCAAGCAATCAGTCGCATTTGTCTGTAGCATTCAATATTTAAACAACTATACAAATTATTCATGAAAATCTCTTTAGACGAGCATCTATATTATAGTATTAACATTTGCGAGACAATCGTCTTCAGAGACCAAGTTGAGTATTAAAGAAAATGTTTAATCAAAGCACGAGTCGAGATGAATATTTGGCTCGCCGTTTGTCTCCTGTATAATACGTGAAACTATTGAAACTACTAATGCAGTAGATGACTGCCATACATTTAAATTTGTGTCTGCATTTTAATATAACGAGCAAATTGAAGGCGCGAGCACTTGCTTGCACTTAGTAGAAAAGCTTTCTTGAATCATAGAGCCAGTGAAAAAAATGTATTTAATATCCAAATTTTTTGGTTAACAATATAAAATATTTCATAAGCCTTAATAATTTATTTCGAAATAAATATAATCTGTATTTGTGAAGGCTACTTCTAAAAGGATATTGAAGCGTCCATAAACCTCTATAATATTAATATAAGCTTAAATCTCAGCCAAATTTCACGGTTGAAGAAGTGCTATTATTGAAACTGACGTCACCGAAGATTTATGAAATCTCTACTGAAAAATTGTTAACCTTATTAAAGCCCGCATAATTGTAGCTGTTTCGACTTAAATAATTACAAGTCACCATGCGAATACCATTCTCATTTTGTTTCATGCAATGTGTGGTCTACGGAATAACATTTCAGACAAATTGTAACAAAAGTTAAACCTTTTAGCTGAGAAAGTATTTCTTTTTGAAGTCTGTAAGTAACGACGAAAAGTTACTTCAGCCGCAATACAAACAGTGAGGGACGTGCTGCGAATGTCGACAATTGTCAGACGAGCTGGGAGTAGATCAAAATGGCGACGTTGATAAATTAACTGGCATACGAACGTCAATAACTAATAATGTACGTAGAACTTATACCTACTGAATTATCTATATCATATATTTTGTACCATATTTACTCGTATATGCGTGAATGTTATTGAAGCCGCAATAATGTATTCCTCCACTTAGGCTATACATTTGACTGACCTTAGAAGAGTTTTAATGACTATAAGCTTCATAATGCATAATCGTAAGCTATAACTATCGCCGCGCAGACTGATGAGTACGAGTATGTACTGATGGCTTATTTCTCACAATATATATGTCCGTTTATAAAACCTCGTAGGCGGTGCTACGACGACTCTACGCGCGCGTGCTACATACTATAGCGCTACGGATGCCGAGGTATAGCTCTCAGCGAGCAACGTTTAGTTCGCGCCGCGCGCTCCAGCTGAGTGGTTGTGTTTTCAGTTTCTTCGACGTAACGAAACTTTATACGACATCGTCGCCCGTCTATGTACCCTACTATATTTTCAGTGAGATTCGGAGTATTCTTACGGACGTTATCTGTATTTTTAAACGATATTGAATTCTAACTGGACTTGTGGTAAGTTAAATTGTTATTTTTAATAATTTTATAATATTATTTTAAATTTTATCTGACATACAAAGTCAAAAATGGATTGAATATAACTTCGAAAGCACTTTTGTGCATTATATACAATACTTCTGGAACGAATGGAATGCAACGTTCTTAAAATTTCTCTATTTATATAAATCTATATAACAAGCACTCTTATCATATCACATAAGTCACACAAGAACATTACCACTAAGGTCGGTTATTTAAGTAATTAATATTACTTTTTAAACATGACAAGGTACTAAGTAATAAAACGATCAGCAGAAAGTCACCTTATAATGTTTTATAAAATCTTTCCAAGTCAAATTATAGAATTTCAATTTTGTTTAGACGTTAATTTATTCCATTTGTTCCATTCAAATCAATCAAAGGAAAAAGTATTTCAAAGAAAATGTAATTGAATAATAATTTCCCGACCGAATAAAAGAAAAACGCTGAGCTCTATGAATAAAAGCGTGGAGGAATTTTTGTTATCTGTTAAGCATTAGCATAAAGATTTGAGCGATCTCGATTCGCTTCTATCTGAAGTCTTAATCACGGTTGTTATTTTATTTGATTTTTTACAACAAATATTATTGTTCTTAAATTCATATAGAAATAGAGTCTAAATAATAAAAATAAATCCATTGTATATTAAATACTACAAATTAAAAACATTTTAGACAAAATATGTTCCTGTATAAACTCAAAAGAAATATTCACGTGAGTGGGACTGCGGGCATTTGATTGTAGTAAAGGAATTGTTTGTCCACGACATTTCTCTTATAACAAAGCTGTTACAATTTATGAAGAGCGGCACAGCAGCTGGCTTATCGGGAAACTTTCCATATCCGACGTCCAACCGACTACCGGCGTGCGAACCACTGCGTTGTGTGGCTTACACATATTACTAGCGTTACTCAACAGATTCAGTGTTTATATTCAACATTATTGTATGGATTTTCATGAAAACCTCATCGCAATACATTTCGCCTCCAAACTGTATTTTCACAAAAATAATTTGTCAATAACCACCTGCAGGGCCTCTATAACAAAATTCAACAAAATAATGATTTTGTTGAATTTGTGCAATGTAACCAGAAAAGAATAACTAACAAATAATGAAAATTTGTTTTCATTGTTATAAAGGTTAAAAAGATTATAGCGTGCATTCGAGTGTTATTAGTATATACTCGTAAAGATTTATAATTTAGAAAATCAGCAACGTAGCATCCCTGTAGATCCAAAGCTAAGCCTCACAATAGTACTCTTATTATAGTTGAGTTATTAAATTCTATAGCCTAGCGGACTTATTTATAAAATTCTCTTAAAATATTAATTTGTCTATGTGACGGTTCGTTGCAGTAAGCTATAATTCCGTTAAAGGTCAGATTTTGCTATTATGAATATCGTTTTTTAACAAAAGTCCAAAAAGTGTAATGTTGCAACGTTATAATGGGTTGACAATTTTTATCAATAGATCTGTAGTATTTCTGGAACCAAGAATAAGATTAACTATTGCAGGCTCATTCGACTGTGCACTTAATGCGTTACTTCAACAGGGAGATTTCAGTAAGTCTTATTTTGTGGATAAGTAAAACGTCCTAAACACTCATTTCATTTGGCCATTGTTACATTTTTCTTACATTGTAACCATTAATAATTTTTTTACAGTGAAAAAGCTGTAAATTAATAGCTGTCGGGTTTTGGATTATAATCTATATCATCACTGAAACTATGTAAAAGTCACTCATATGAAAGGAGTTAAAATATATTTGTTCCTTATGGATTTTGATCTTAATCAATTAGAAAAGATATAAAAATTAAGAGAATTATTGATCTTTATGAAGATAAAATTACTTACAAAGTTCGCATTGACTAAATAAGATAAAAATATTGGATATATTTTCTTTTCATTAGCCGTCGATAGCTCATCATTAACTATAATTTTTTTATATATTTACTTTGATTTACAATTATTATAAAGCGAGTCGTTTTGAAGTAGCTCGAACCGATCCACATAATTACATATTTATACAACGATACATTTGAAGTCAAATGTCTATAGCAATTACAATGAGTATTTGCTTTCGTAATGATTTCTAGATATGAATCTTTGCTTCGTATTTAAAATAAAATACATAAGTGTTTCACGAATATGTTAAAGATCTGTACGTCACAGTGACGGCTTCGGAGAGTTTTCGTTCGTTACTGTTTACTAAACGTGTAAAAATAATATCTAGACGCAAAATTTACATCGCGGAACTTTTTATATTTTAGTGCCATCTCTAAGGCTATTATTTCACGGAATTATAATGGTGGTAATGAGGTAAAGTTGGTTAGTAATCACAGTCGTGTAGAAATATTTAAATTATTACGGTCTTAAATGTAAAAAAATCATAAGCCAAATGAGTTTTTTAACCAATGCAACTTTCAGAGGGCTCTGTAACCCATCTTGAGTGTGTAGTTAAAAAGAAAAACATGTAACTGTCGCGATAGCGTTAATATCAGCAATTTGAGCTCACCATATTATGTATGTATGTGAAGTGAAAGTTTGAACGTTTTCGCCTCTTCAGCTTCAAGCTAAAATGTCAAGAAGCGAATGAATGCGCGGTAATTGGGCTTCGCATTCACGCCACTTAACAAACATTTTGTGCATTTTTTAATTTTAATGACGAACTCATGAATGCCGCGTTTTATTAGTGTCAAATAAATGTGATTTTTAGCGCTCCTGCTGTAAATGTATTTTCCGGTGTCAGCAGAAGTTCCGGCAAGCCTACTAAAAGTATTTGGATTATAATAAATCAGTTCCTATTATATTTTTGCGTCAAAAGCTATATCATATAAGATAGTATTAGTCTTTATCACAATTGAGAAAAGAACGAATTCTTAAAAGTTATTTATAAATCTAGAAAATACTTGAATTTTACTGAAACAATTTGAATATAATAATAATAATGGAATGGAATATAATGATGATAAATCGCATACCATTATAATTTACCCAAAAATAATATGATAGATTACTAACAAGTGGTTTACAAAATCAATGTGGATACGAGGGTAGCCGCGGGCAAAAGCCGGTTTAAAAAACACGAATAAAATCAATGGCACTAATTGACACACTTAAGGTACACAAATTAAAGTTGCTTTTGAATGACTGTCTATACTTAGCACTGTGCTATGTAAAAAAGGAGTGAGGGTGGTGAGGAAAGAGGGCCGAACGCCGACCTTGGACCATTGTGTTGCAAATTAGCACATCTTGCCATTGTCATCAGTGACGCAAATATCTTACTTCACGTGAAACTACGAATATGTACATTGTTCGTGTATCTTCTTTATGATTGTATAGAGATTAAAAACCTACAATTAACTGTTTACTATGAAATTGGTGATAATTTTCCAGCAACTATGGGAAAACATAATATTAAATGCATATATAACTTTTCAGCTGTAATCCTGTCTGTATAGTTATTTAATGCTAGCGATATCTTCGTTAGTTTTGCATATAATCAAATATAAAAATAATTATTTTTCGTGTCAAATAAAAATCCATATTCAAACATTTGCTAGTAAAATTGACCGAAAGACTTTCATAGGTTTTTTCAATTTTGTACGGAACTTTAATCATTTTATTAACATAAGCGGAAAATATATATATCTGCAGAATATAATCCTTGGATCAAAAAAATAATCACAGATTATATTATGATTTTTAATTTTCATCAAAGGTATCGAAGCAATAATAAAAAATCTCGGAGCTTCACTAATTAATAATTAAGCGTAATGTTACATCGTGCAATAGATACGGAGAACTTAATTGATATTGTTGTTCTTGTCATTTTCGTTGTGTAAAAGAAACACAGCAATAATTGGAACGAGTGCCGCGTCCGCTTCCCATGACACCTACCAAATTAACATTGATAAATGAAATTTTAAATGGAAAAGACGATATTGGAGACTTTAATAGATTAATAATTAAATATTGGAGAATTGGTCGTGACTTTTGACCGTTGCTTTGTCCAAGTTTGTTAGTTCAGTAACGCTAGCCGGACTTGTTGCGCTAATGGGCTTAATGACGTCTGCTCAAGATAAAAAACATCTCAGTTGATCCCTTGTGTATACGATTGATACGAACGAGGCGATACAACTCAAATCTCAATTGGATTACGAACAATATCCTGTAGGTAAATACACTAGTTAGCCAATATTCTTTTTAATCAGAGTTACCCCTTTATTGCACAGCTATAAGACTTTGGTTGCTATTTTCATGGAGGTCGACTGAAAGACATAGTTTTATACATTACCTAACAGTGCTATGCCGATTACTCCCGGTGGAGCGTGTGCATTATTTTAATGGATGCAAGTTGTTGATGAATTGAAAGTGATCCAATATGATCTTTACAACATTAACTATATAATAATGAACGTTTCATCGAAAAAAGTCCAGCTATTTCGGAATATAGCTGGAACTAACAGACAGACATACCATTTTTTTACTAAACTATGTTTCTGTTATAAGTGTTTTATATACTACGGCCGTATACGTACGTTAAGAAAAAGTTGTTCTTTTAAAATTACAAACAGACACACTATTGTGATTTATATCTATAGAATAAGGAATTATTATCAAAAGATACTACAAAATTCCGAGGTAAGCGTATTTTTTTTAGGAACTTTATCTCTGTTTGAAACATATCACGTGTACGTGGACGCTACAGTTTCGAAGATTTATTAGGCTTTGCCATAAATAATCCAGTAAATATCCACTACATTTCCATTCTATGCCATCGATAGGGCCATTGCCTAAGTTTAGATGTTTTCAATAATCTTATTATTGTACATAACCTACGTAACAATTGTTTATAAATGAAGACACGATCTATTTTTAAATAGATCAAATGAAATGTTAAGACAGTTTAACATTTATTTCAGACGGTGTAAACATTTATCCAGAAAGGTGTTTTAGAACTAAAATCAATCTTCATTTGTAATGTGTTAAACTTTTTTGTTTCAAATAATAAAACGTTATATAATACTTAAATACAAATCGCTGCTTAGGTTCGAATGTGTCCTTCTAAGCAATATTTTTTTCACAAGACAGTTTAATAAAAGAATTTTCGTGGAAAATCCTTTAAACTGGTAACAACTTTATGTCGAGTAACTTAGCAAAATGTATGCATAGGAGTATGAAATTATATATGTAATGTAATGCAAATCGTAAAGAAACCGATAGTATATATACAAATAGCGTTTGGGAATTTAAATAACGAAATGTTTCACCAATAATATTGTATACAGATAGATGTTATGATATAAAATTTTCCATAAACACCGGCAACGGCGTTATCTGCGCGAGAAAGCGTGACTGTAAACTGTAAATATTATTTTACTTGCACTTACCTATGAATACAAACACACGCCGGCAACGAGCGCGCACTTAGTTATATACTAGGAGTTTGGATGTAAGTTTGATCTGGCGCCGGCGCGATCGCCACTAGCGTCATATTTAAAACTACTTTCATCTAACAATCCAACTCTATTTCAATACATAATACATGCAAATGGTATAGAACAAATGAAGAAATACACCGCGCACGCCTCACCCATGACCGGAAACCTTGGTGTAAACGAAATCTGTAAAGACGGCATTTAAGATTTAAATACACATTCGGCATTATTGCTTCCATTAAACCTCTAATACTGTATCAGCAAGACAAAAACAAATACAGAATATTTGTATAAATGGAGTCCTATATATCAATTTATTAGATGTCTTCGTATTTTATTCACACTACAGAATAAGTAATATTGAATTAATGTACTCATCAATTTAAGATATTTCCTATTACATAAAAGAAACGTCTAGACCGGCAGTACCAAGTAGCTTGCTGAAGTTAGTATTAAATATTTGTAAATATGAAGTATTCCAATTGGAGCATCTCGCGATGCCAATGGCGGACACAACTTAATGTTTCATTAAATAGCTCGCTTACATAATAAATTCGCTGCGACTCGTTGAGGAAATTCGCGAAAAGCTTTCATGTAAGAGGCGAACCATTTCCGGTCACTGAGTTTTCTCTACGATGACTATTTTATGAGCCTGCACTTCGCGCGTCTCACGAATATGTTTATGTTGTACATTCAGTTGCGACGGGAAAAAGTTTAAGAATAATTTTCGTAAATCCTAGTAGTACAAATATAAATTTTGTGCTTATCCTGGTAGTAGTATACGAGTATATATATTATAGATTCTAAGGTAACTTTATATATTGCTTATA
>JAOSYY010000007.1:3788325-3802333 GCA_025727935.1 Hebomoia glaucippe
AATTTTGTGCTTATCCTGGTAGTAGTATACGAGTATATATATTATAGATTCTAAGGTAACTTTATATATTGCTTATATAATCTATACTAATATTATAAAGCTGAAAAGTTTGTTCGTTTGATTAAACGCGTTAATCTCAGGAACCACTGGTCCGATTTGAAAAATTCTTTCAGTGTTGGATCGTACATTTATAGAGGAAAGCTATAGGCTATATGATATTTAAAAAATAGGGATCATTATAAATCAAACACTAAAAATTAGGGATTACTATAAGTCCAATAATATAAACCAAGGTGCAAAATCGAAATGAACGCAAGCGAAGCCGCTAGCAGAAGCTAGTATAACTATATAGTGCAAAATGACTGTAACAAAGTTTAAAATGAACTTCAGTACGAATTATTTTATAAGGCAATATAATGCAAAAAAATTTCACAGGCACATGTTGTCACCCGAATCTTAAACAAGTGATGGAAAAATTTGTTACCTAACATTTCGTATTGAATAACTTTATACTAATATGTAGGACACGTATTGCAGCGGCTATTAATAATAAATAATAACGAGTGTTTTGTAATGAAATTCCAACAAAAGCGGACGTTATTTTTTATGAATAATTTCATAACCTAGTTTGGTAACTGTCGTAAATAGGATTGCAGTCCTGAATCTTGTAAGACTCGGTCAAGATATTATCTACTAGTAAATCGCGCACCTTCTCAGCTTTTAAATTATTTAAAGATGGTAATAATGTATACCTTTGGAGCACAAATTAATTTCAATCTTCTTTCTTTTCTAATTTCGCAGCGACACTCTTAGTAGTGGACGTGTGTGAATAAAACCAAATCTAGCGAGTCCTGAAATGTCGCTCGTTCTATAAAATATTTCTTATTTAGTTTTCATACTTAACTTTTATTATATCCTTAATTTTATAGCTTTTGAATTAAAGTAGAATGTATAATTCTTGTACATAAAGGTATATTTTCATGGTCTCGCTCACGTTGTACGGCAAGTGCAGGTGAGGCGCGCCGCGGCCGGAATGCAAATTAACCTCGTTAGCGAGCGGTATCAAATATTTCAGTACGTACAGCCTGTTTATAATTTAAATATGCGGCAACCCAATTTATTGTTTGTAATATAATGGCGGTCTAAACATACAACTGTATTTGGTCTCGTTGGGTCATGTAGAGAGCGAGTTAGAAAGAACGTCGAATGAGTGCTAAAATAATCTAACCTTAAACTAATATTAATAATAATAAATTATTTGAAAATGGAACATCGCATAATAACAGAAGTGGATACGTTATCTTATCGCAACCATTTACCCGATTACAACTCATTACTTAACCGCAATCCTCTCTCCGCCCGCCCTCTGCCCGCCCGCCACTGCGTTCGCGAAGCGTAATAAGTAATTCATCATAATCTATACTAAAGGCTGATATTATAATACAAATGTCGTTTTATTTAATAGTTTCCAAAAATACTTTTAATTTGTTCAGTGTTTCTATAGAAATCTTGAATATTGGAAGACAGACACGAAACTGATGGCAAATTGAATAAAGGAAACATATTTAGCTCAAATCAAAATAATTAAATGCCACGTCTTTCTATTTTCAATTTAACTTATTTAAGTTATGTTGGAATAGTTATGTGTATGATCAGTATTATTAAATTGTATCAATGTAACATTATGTTTATTATATTGTTCGCTACGTTTTCTTTACATCAGTTCGAGGCAATTGAGTTACTGTTGTGATGTCAGACTGTAGTGCTTGCAAACTATTGTAGTAATTGCAGTTTGTTGTAAACAGAAGAGCTCCTAATGGATTTCCGATAGTTCTTTCCTTTCAGCTTTGATTAAACAATTTCTGTTCGTAATACATTCTTTATTACGTTCGAAATGCCATTAAAGTCATATTTTTCACGACGGTTAACATTTATCGGCAACAATAATGTCCACAGCATAATATGTAACCTATGACCAAAAACTGCGCGTAATGCAAAAAGAACGGTCCGCTTTTTATTTCGTCAGATAAAACCTATTTTAGTATGAATAAAACTCTCTCCTATAATAAATAAAAGTTTAGCACAGTCTGTTGTAAAATATACGAGGTTTCTTTTTAGTTTGACAAATTAATAACGATTTTCAAAAGCTCGGATTTCAATGGTTTCCGGTAAGGCTTTTATTGAAAGTAATTTTATTAAAGCTGCGCTGCACCACAGTGATGTGCGATGTCGATTTTTTAAAATGTATCGAAAGACGAACCGTAGACGTTTGTAAGCGATATTTTACTCATGAAAATTTTTATTTGTGAATCGTTCTTGACCCAGAATGTCTATACTATTCTCAGACGAAGTCTCAAAAAAATAAGAGCATCTACAAAAACATATTTTTTAGAAATTATTGTACCTCTTTATCTAATGGCATTTGACGAATACAAACTATAAAATGCTATGGGTTTTATTTTTTATTATTACTCTACTTCCCTATCCTAGAATTTCTAAACCTTACATTATATCTTTCTAAAAACATATAACGCAGGGTTTGATTTTTCAAAAAAATATTAAATACAACCTAATTACTGCGTTTGAAACTTCAATTATTACGTCAATAAATTCTGTCACATCGAGGGAGAAAACCGAGTGGAATTTTCCAGTAATCGCTCGCTCTTTCGGGCAAGAGCAGGATTACAATAAACCGTAGAAAAGGATGAAACTTCTGAATTGACACGAGAGAAGAAATAGGACGCGTATTTTGGTATTTAGTTGCTGAGAAATGGATCAGAGACCGCGAAAGTTGCCACACAAATCGCTTAATGTTGTCTATATGTTGCTCGTCACAATAGAATACGAAGTAAAATATGTTGTAAAACAGAACGATTGTTTTGCCGTACTTGTGTTGACAATTAGAATGTTTCCTGAATACCATAGCTTTCCTCAAAGGTTTGTTTTAAGTGAGCCCACAAACTCTAACCAAAACGTTATTGTTAAAACACGAACCATTACTAGCTGTCAGGCTTCAACTTTTTGCAGTAAATGTTGTGAAAAATATGTCAAATACTTGATACGACAATACGAGAGTAAAAGCGTATCTATTGAGTATTTACAAAGATCTTTTCAGTTGACAAAGGTATCTCGGAAATTTCCAAGAGTGAGTTGATGTTGTGTTAAACTTTATGCTTATATTTGAAGTTAGTTATATGATTTATATCAGTTAAATATATTTAAAAACATTTTTAGTCAGAAGATATTTGTCGTCGTTACTTATTCGACGGAGACTATTTTTAATATTGATGGTAATCAATAACTACACTATAACACAAAAAGGAAATCAAAAATAATAATAATAATAATGTCTACTTGCCTCTGTAAATCTTTTATTCGGTTATTATTTATAAGGTTAGGAACTATATGAGCTAACAACTGGATGTTATTGATATATTGAGTTTATTATATGTTTTCGTTAGCTAAATAGAGTGCGTATAGAAACATAAGACAAGTTACTAACAGCGGGCGCGTACGTATAATGTTTTATTCAGCGCTCCTCACGCGGTCTATTAGCAATTGAAATAGACGAGGAAAAAGGAACTTTGGAATTAATCAATGTTTTTCAAAAGCTAACAGCAGTATTATTGGTGTTTTTTCGTAAAACAATATTTTTGTACATCTTGAATTTGGTATAGTTAGATGGAAAGTAAAAGATTTTTTGAAGTCGATATGAACAAGTTGTGGAAGTAAAAGTTAGTAATACGTCTTTATTATATTTCAGTTAGATAATTTATAATAAAATATTGATAATTATTCGGACGGAAATTTTAGTATTCAGGTCACTCAATGTGTGTATTAGATAATTATTATGAAAATAATCATTTTATAAGAAGAATGTTTTAAATATTTAGTACTGGTTGCTGGATACTACTGAAAAGGATTTATTTTTAGACGACATTTTTAATCTCAGCTAGAGAATGTGGACGAGCCAGAGTTACCAGTGCGACATCTACAGTCGCTTTACTTTACCCGACGACCAAAACCGTGTTTCATGGCAATGCGCTCGAAACTATATAAAATAGTAAATTATATGGTTCTGAACCCCACTAGGTGGATAATAACGGTCAAGAATATAGCAACTGGGTGGGAAGCCAACGGTGTTAAAAGTCCCACAGGTGTTTCATATTAATTTAATTACGAAAGAATTTTAAAACATTCCTATATGTTAACACGAGTCTGTAGACACGCTAAATATATTTAATTGTAAATACAATATTACGAAAGGTTTATTAACGTTAAATACAAAACAAAGTGTGTCAAGCGGTCAGCGGTGTTTAGTTCCGAGCACTATTCAATTAAGAGCATAGATCGGGGTCAGCGGATCGTTCATCCATTACTTACCTAAAACTTCATAGTTGCCAACTTCTAAGTAACGAAGATATAGATACTCGATATGATATGCTATAAAGTTATAATGCATCTGAATGAGTTCAATCAGTAACTTCAAAATAAATTAAAAAATGATGTAAATGCAGAATGTCCTCGATTTATGATGCATATTAAATGACGAAACCTATATTTTATATAAATTACGAACATAAAATTTTGTAAATAAGTACCTATAGTTACGTAACTCGAGCAGTCAGGTTTTTATATTTTTTTTCGACGTATTTAAAAAAATGTAGTTTCACTAAAGAGTATTTATTTAATTATTATTTGAGCCGCTCAACTTCTTCTGGGTTACATAAGATATAACATCTATGGGCAAAGCATATATACCTTTTCCGTGACAAAATACATAAGTATAATAATTTCATAACAAACGGTCAAATAGTTGTCGAGCTTGGCGATGTCATTACAAATTATTCTCTTTCGTTTAATATAGGTTCAGGAAAAAGGTTAGAACCGTAACAACCGATTATAATTAGTATAAACTATAAATTAAGCCGGCTTAGTAAAGATAAGCTCTTATCAAACAGCGGATAATATGTGTAATTACACATCGCGCGGTTATTTGTACTCTTGCTGATTATGTCAGCCCACTGCAAGCGACACTTTACTGTTTGTCTATACGTGAACACATTGCAGTCTAAATTATTCCGAATATTATTTATAAATGTGCTATAGATATATTGAGAGATGGTGACAAAAAGATTGATTAAAAATTTCGTCATTAGATTTGTGATTGATTATTTATTGCATTGTTAACCGTGCCCGATGGCTCCACTTGCAAAAATCTTATATAAGGTACATCCACTATTGTCAGAATCAATGATAATGATGAAGATGATAGCAGTCTTCCGAGGTTTCATCCTTTTTTATTTGAATGTGATGATAATTAGCCATTAAAAGTTTTATAAAGCGTATTCTTGTTATAAGTACTTTTAACTATATTTAAAAAAAGCTGTAAGTTTGACAGATATTCAAGATCTTAAATTGCTTAATTCAAAACCAAACGGTCTTAACATTTCTACATTTCCAAGTTTGAATTTTGCATAACGAACCAGCCCTTAACAGTCTCTAAGGTACAATACTTCACCGAGATCCATTAAAAATAGTTCTACAATTTAGGCGAAATAGCTTTGAAAAGAAAGTCGGGAAAGTAACCGGAAGCCGCAACAGCCAATTTATTAACAGAACTAGGTATTTAATGAAAATTTGTTCGAGGGTTTGGGATTTACGTTCAGGAATTTTATCTATTTTACGTCAATAATTCTACTTATAAAAATATTAGCAGCTACATATAACTTGTATTTTGCATATGTTTGACTACATACTGTTAAGCCGTGGATTAACATGTAGAAGGGAAGTGAGCGAGGCCTCATGAATTATTTCTCAAAATATATCAACATGCTCTTTCGACCTCTTTGTTATTCACCTATGGAATATTATCTCTTACATTTACGACTTATTGTTGTCATGTTAAATATATGCTTATTGTACGAAATCGTTGATAAATATGGGGAGCTGTTTCTACAGCACTTTATTTTGTGTTAATATTGTATATTTATGTGATGTGTAAGGTCTTAAGGTTGGGAACGCGTCTCCTAGATCTCTTGGTATTGTAGGTGAGAGGAACCCCTTACCACCAGGTCAGGATATAAAAAAAATAAATTAATTGAGATATATAATAATGCATTTAATATTTAAATTATGAATCATCGAATTTAAATATAAATCATGTTTACTACTGGACAAGCTTTACCAATAGCTGTATTAAATTAGTAACTTTATGAGTATTAAACAAACGTAAGGGGTTTGTTTTTAATTGGAACATTTTCAGAACACAGCGATGATGTGTCCCCATGTACAGCAGAAAAGTTTTGTAACGAGGCAGGGCGGTACATGGCCTCGGGAACGGCTACTGGGAGGGTCAACAAAATTGTGCTCCACTTTTTACTAAATTTAAACTTCTTTATTTTGTGCAACAAAATTTTAAGTTTCGTAATAACTGTTAGTAAAATAAAAGCAGTACCAGTACTTTGCGGTTTTACTTACGTTAGTTTTATTATATGTAAAAGTTTTAATCTCAAGGAAGCCTCATAAATTCTAATATTTCCCAGCAAAAATGACGGACGAGTATTGATTACTTTTTGCAATTTTGTGCAGAACACTAAATTATTTTGAAAATAATAGCATTATTATTTTGCATATCTTGAAAATCCCTGCAAAAATCATCTATCTATTATGGTGCATAGCTGGAACAAACACACACCTTAATAGATAAATTATATATATATATTAATATTATAATAATTAATATTATAATTAGATAATATTAATAGACATATAATGTGACACATAAAGATTTATAAAATTTGTCTGTGTTATGGGTATGGTATATATTGTGGCTTCATGCGTATTTAGAAAAAAACTATTATTTTGATATTAAAATTAGACACTTCATTTGTATCTATTAGCATAAATAAGTTCAAAAATTATTGGAATTTGACGCCTTTAGAATTCCTAACAAAAACGTTTCATTTCTGTCCGTTCTAAATCTCCGTTCGATAAGCTGAATGTTTGGTAGGCATTACTCTTTTGAGGGATCCGGCGACATGTAATGACGGCACCCATTCATTCATCGGATTTACAGCTCGTCTGCATTTTAAGCAGAAAACCGGCCACAAAGAGAAAAAATACCTTTCCTTAGTATAATATCGCCGCAATAAAGGCGACTGGGATTTATAAGTACGGTGAAGCCTTTCATACGAACTCCTAATGGTGCATTGTGTGTAGCAACTTGTCGGATCTCCAGCCTTACAGCGACGCCTTTACGCTCAAACATAAAAAAGGCAACAAATCGAATCAACATTTTAGAAAATATTAACGAAAATAACGAATATGTTAGCAACCCTTCAAGGAAAGGAAAGTTGCCAATAACGTCCTCCATCGACCGGAAGCGTACGTTACTCCGAAAATAACGTATTTATAAATTTTGATAAAGGTTCAAATAACCTTTATCAAAGTTACTGACTCTAAAGGTAGAAAAAATATTATGAATTTATAAAGCTCACCATATTTTGGGCCGTGTGAAATCTTATTGAATCGTTTGATCAGCCCCCGCTATGTATGAGGGTTTTTTTAAGATTTTTTGAGAGCTAAAACGTGATTAATAACATCGAGGTTGTGGCGGCGCGTACTTAATCACAGTGAATGATGGCGAGCTGGCATATCGTATGATGACTACTTCGTCAGCACCTGCGGGTCTTCATTTATCAATCGAGATAACGATAATTTAATTCATCGTCTCGCTTCAGTTATTTTTGCGAAAATAATGCTATCGCCACGTAATAAATAACCTTTCTCGGTGCGTTCCTTTGGACGTTAAAACGTTTTTATTTGGAGCCGTTTAAGTGACGCCAGCGCCAGTCTTATGTTAGTACTGGACATTAAATTAAATTTATGCCCCATAATTTTATAAAGATATTATTAAACGTAAATATTTATAATCGTAAAAAATGTAGATTAGCTACATACATGAAAGTAAATTATAAACTTTAAATATCACAATTCAGTAACATTTTACGAAATTAAATAAAAGCTAATTTTTAGAGTTTGAAAAAGTATTAGCTGTTCTGATGTTACGGAGATAATACATGACCAACTTGGTCAAAAATAGTATAAGAAATGTAAGTCTACGTAAGCGAATATGGCAAGGTTGAAATAACTGCAACTGCGGGTTTTTTTTCAAATAAATACTTATTAGTTTTTAACCGACTTCAAAAAAGGAGGAGATTCTTAAATCGTCTGTTTTTTTCTTTAAATAGATATAAGCGTTTGTAGAGTGTTAACTGCCCAGCTACTTTGGGTGAGGCGTTACCACCCACTATATGTAGGTATATCGCAAAAGCAAGGGCACTCCAGGAGGAGCTCGAAGCCCCGTAAGTTACCTGCAAGTTTTCGCGAGCTACTTTTAACATTTACAGTACAATCTATAATCGTAGTCCGTAAGTTCCATGGTTTCTACGCCCGTCTAAAGGTACCTTCACTTCGGCATAATCGTGAGTTCTGTAAATAGAAGAGATAGCTAGATAAGACGTTGCACGTGTTAGGCTGCCCGTACACGTGCCGGCCAATTAAAACGCCCACGTGTACTACAAATCTCAATTCATTGTTATCTTAGTCCTGTGAATTGGTAATTTGATGGAATATAATTTGTCAATAATTACGTTAATTAACGCTCCTTAAGATTTTATTAAAATGAATTACTGTATTTCATGTATCTATGTAAAATGGTACGACTAATTTGAGAAAATATTTGTCTAGTTCCATTTCAATAAGTTTATGGGCGAAGAGAGCGTCGCGTCGACTTTTGATACTGTTCAGTGCTTTTTATTGAACACGGTGCTTACGTACATAATGAGTGACGTCAATGTAACCTTCTAACAGTTAACGTCGCGCTATTCGAGGTAGCAGTGACAACAATATGTCATTAATTCTAAAACCACTGTAACCCTCTCCGTTGGCAATTGTTTCGCATTTCGTGCGGTATCCTAACATAGGTGTAAACGGGTAAGCGAGGCCCGGGGGACGTGGATCGCAAAATTCCACTTACCGCAACGGCACCGCATGTGAGTAAATCACCTTAATTCATTGCGGAAACACAGGTTCAATTTAAATATTGCTGCTGTATCCTTTTTCTAACGACTCCTACAGACTAGTATTGCCCACGATATGATCCAAACATCCGGTTAGTTTTAATAGCCACCGGGCTAAAAACGCGACGTCCCCCAAAAAAAAAAAAAAGATATGATCCACGTCAACTTTACATATACACTGTTTTTAGTGTCAATGTTAATGATGAAATAGTCTAAGTCATGTCTTATAATATTTTGTGTATGTGCGTGGAACTCCCAAGTAAATTGGTTTAACCATTTTTAAGATTATTTTGAACGAACAGATGGACAGACAGACTAATATTTTATTAATTGTGTTTCAGATCACTTTTATTTATACTAATTGAGCAAAAACTGTTATGTTGAAATATAAATAGTTCTATGTTACTTATAATAAATATATATTTTATAAGTATAAGATAAAACGTAATTCATCCGATACGAACTCTGTCCGCTTTTGGGACGTATCTCGTATTTATGTTTCCGTCAATTTTTTTCTGTAATTTGACTCTTAAATAATTGTTTTGCGGTAATTTCCAAACAATTCTTATATTGTGGAGAAATATGATGTAACAAAAATTGTGCCGAAACAAAATACACTCTATTTTTTTAACATTCTTATGTTTTTATTGTTATGTACAAGATTCATTAAGTAAACACGAAAGGAAGAAAATAAAGTCTAAAAAAAATGGTAAATACATAGACATAAAACAGAACGCGCGTATTCAGGTTAATGAGATGTTCGTACAAAAGGAACGAAATTCAATCTCATTTTATTAATTGGAGTCGTCGGATACGGTATCGTAAGCTCATCTCTTACCTAAAATGCTGATAAGTCAAGAATTAAATTAGTGCTTTAAATTTGTTTAGATTCTCTCATAAGCTTGGAGCAGGGGACGTTGTTATTTCTTATTACTAAATGCTCTAATGATTTTCTGTTCAATCCTTTATTAAGCTGAGAAAAATACTTTCTAATAAAATCTCTGAAGAACAGTTGACTTTGCGAGTCCTCCTTCACTCCCCTTTTCATATATTTATCCACAGCATGAATTCAAAGAGATTCCGTCGATAAATCCGTCCGAAGATGCGTTATGCCTAAGATTCATTAAGATAGTTCTAAAAATGCTACTTTTAGGTGGAAATAAACAAAGATATATAAATATTCATCGTTTATCCGCCTCTTTGTTATTACAAAATGAAGGTATTTTTGAAACCGGCAACAATAATTTTACCACTAGGTAGTTATAGAGTTTTGGTTGCAAATGTACTTCGTTACATTTGGCATTAAATCAGGAAAACATTTGGTTATTAGAACCAAAATGCTCGTCTCCTTGTCAATAAATAAAATAGTTATTTAATCGTCTCTAGCCTTGTTCTTTTAAAGATAACAAATAACTACATACATTCCATAAGTAACTAAATTATATATGTAATACGTAAATCTTACATTGGTTCTTATTTAAATGTACACATAAACACGAAATACATTATATATTTCATTATATATGTAGACAATACTCGCTAAGTGGTTGTTATTCAGATGAAAGGTGTTGTATTACCGCGAGTACGCATATTTGAGGGAAAACACTTAACCGATTAAAAGGTAAAGTACCTATTTGTAATATTATTTACATCAGTGCTCCGAACATTACCTCGGGGGCACAAAGAAAACTCGGCTACAATATTATATAATGAACAATTTGCTTTTTCGAATCGTTAACAGATTTTTCAATTTTAATTGACGTCTTATTTTTATTTCTCTACAGAGCTCTATAGAAAGAATCGCGATTTCTTTCAAATTGGGTCATTTGCCGATTGAAGCATCGTCTAATTTGTGACTTGTCAAAGCTTAATATTTTAATATAATTTAAAAAATAATAATGAAATAATGGAAACTATTGTCATTATATAATTTTATATCAATACTAGCGGTGCCCTGTAGTTTCATCCGTACCAATTTTATATACACTATTTTGGAAGCTAGTGATCGCGACGTTGAGACATAGCAACGCGGTTTCAGCTACCCTGATTTCTTATATGTAAATTTTGCAATTATTTACCAATTGCTAACTTCAATTTCTTACATACCGGCATAACGTTTAAAGTAATATTTGATATCATGTTCGAGTGTACTCTATATTTGTGATCAAACTACTGTATGACAAAGTGTTTGGTCTGTACCAGTAATAGGTTTAGTTCACAGAACAATAAACTGCCCTCGCTCATAAATCACGGGCCAAAACTTTGTGAAATTGAATCACGGTCTACGTGTCCCAGAGCACAGCTTGAGATTCACTTTGAATTGTCCAGCTTAGATAATATACAAATATGTTTGCACTGTGTGATATTCGAAGACAATCATAATTTTATTCAAATATAATCTAAAACAGAAGAGTTTGTTTGTTTGGTTAAACGCGCTAATTAAGAACTATCAGTGTCGAAAAGAAAAATTCTCTTAATGTTTTAGCGCATTTAATAGATTATTGATGTATGATAGAATTGTTCCTCTTGAAAAGTTATACAAAAAAGTCCCAAGTAGTACCCTCTTTTCAGGAGTCGAAATTGCGCAGGTAAACTGATAGATATATATTTGAAAATGAGTTTGTTTAGGTGTTATCAAATGTACCTATACAATATGTGAAAGTGAAGCAAGGTCAGAGTTATCGCAACCGCAAGTCCTGAATACTCATTACCCGCAGTTTTCACAGAACATTTTCATTTACATCGAATTTCATAAAGATTACCTGCAAAACATTCGTTGAACTACAATTTTCTGAATTCAATGGAAGAGGAAAATTTTGCTAGCATTTTATTTTAACCGATTGTATTCTAGTTAAATGCAAACTACCCGAGCTGACCTCAAAATTAGTTCATTAGAATTCAAAGTGTAAAGCCACCTAATAAGGTCGAGGTTATATGATGAAAAGTATTTCGTCTGAAATTTGTGAAGAAAGTGTATACGTGACGAGTCCCCTAGCTTATAGATAATTGACACTCTCTCGGTTTGCTTTATTTTTCTTAATGAATCCTAATTACCTTCTAAATTCAGTAAATTATAAGAAGTTCTATACATTAAGTAGTCTATATTCATAATTTCTCGCCCCTTTCAAAGATTTAGGGAATAAGTAGTCCTATTCTTCAAGGTTTCATCTATGTCTAAAAATTCTTCAAAATAGCTTCAGATATTCAAAATTAAATTTTGAACTTTATTTTTTTAGTCAAAGGTCAAAATTCACGTACCTACAGATAAATTTATGTGTATAAAAATAAAAGATGGTGAGGTGAACCATCACAAAAATTAAAACTATTTACTTTATACATATTTAGAGTAATATTGTCTTTTCTTTAATAGACGTCAGAAGAAAACTAAAAGCTTTAGGTAGGAGATTAAGTGAGTGAAACCGCGTCACATCGCTATCATATATATTATATAGCAAAAAAATCTTTTTATAGAAATATTCTGCTTATCTTTGAAGACTATTTGAAGCTGCCAACGGCGGCTTGCAACCGTTCTGACGTCAGGGAGTCTGGTCGCCCTCGAACTATTCACAAAGTTTAATTGGATTTATTCGATACTCATACGAAACGAATTATTGGTGGGCGCGCGAGACGAGCCTCTCGTTTTAAATGGAAATGTATTTTCATATTTTCCATTTGGACAGATCGATAAATTTTTATGCGATTATTGTATAAACTAAAAAATTATATCCTAATCTAATGTGGCAGTGAGTTTTGAGTTATTTTCCCGTTTAAAGATAAACCGATTTTAAATAATCTTGTTACATAGATATAACGGCGTCTAGAAACAGTAATGCGCTACTCCTTTATAATAACATTTTGAATAGGGATTAATGAAAAAATTTAAAATGAAAATAGTTAGAGGATGATTTTTCTATGCATCTTCTTATTATGTTGGTCCTAACTATATAGAAGTATTCCTTAAAAATAATTGTTATAGTTTTCATACTAGTTTTTTGAAATCCTTCTAAAAGAAATGAAATAAGATTATAAACATACAATAGAAGTTACCTTATATTTAGCGGTAGATATTTAGTAGATACTTAACATTAATCAGAAAATTTTTTTGAACATCCTCATTTTAAGTTTTATATATTTTATGCCAATTGAATAACGTCTAAGTACTATATAAATTTTTATCCTAATACTCTTTAGATTTCCAAAAATCCTTAACATTTTAAGTCAAAAAAGTTCTCACGAACGTTAACTAATAATACCGAAATATTGCAAGCAAATTTTAACCTACTTCTAATTATTCTATGAAATTTTACATTTATGAGTATATTATATAGTTTGACTGAGAGTGTACTTGAAAAGCGGTGTATTTGCTAGTTATATATACTACGTATACTTAACTAGCAAATACACCCGCGCAATCTTGTAAAAAAATTTTTAATAGTTTTTTTAAAGAATATAAATGTGAATCGCTTAAAATTTGATTTATAAGTCAAAAGGAAGAATTGATACATGATTTCAGACGTGATTCACTCTTTTAGTGCGACACTTCATATTTTTAATTTAAACAAATACCAGTATATGAGGCTTTCGAGGCAGAGTACAACCCTTTGTTAACTTTTAATTGGGTTTTCGGGTGACACTGCTGTGGTGATGTTTTGTTTAGAACAACTCTTCACAAAAAGTGTTCGGACGAAAAATCTGCAAAATGTGATTTACGTACCTAATAATTTTTTAATATTCAGACGTAAGTTGAATTCTTGGCAATTCCTTTATTTATCTCTTACCATCAATTTGTGTTTTGTTTTTAACTAATCATGGTTATGATGTTAGAATGTTGATCCGCATTCATATCATGTATGTGACATACGATAATGAAATAAAAAGTAAGTGTATGCATTTAAAAATAAAACCGTTATTTTGATATTACAAAT
>JAOSYY010000007.1:3815246-3849583 GCA_025727935.1 Hebomoia glaucippe
CAATATGCAAGTGGTGCATATAACAATGTACTATAGAGGCGTTCTGGCGAAGCCGCCGACCGAGATAAGCTCTCTGTTCACACGTTTCCCGCTCGCTGATTTATTTTTTACAGCAGATTATCTCTTTTGTGTACTCTGGTATGAGTTAATGAGGACGCTGCAATATCTTCGAGGTTCGCATCGAAATGGCGTGGAAACTCTTTGTAATTATTTTTCTTTTTTGAAACGAAAACTATTTTCTACTAGGGCTCATATTAATTGTAAATTAGGAAAAAATATATAGAATAACGATAAGGATTTTTGGTAGCCCTAAGACCACAATGAACAATGACAATTGTAGAAAAAAGTAAATTTATCTTCAGCTTTTAATACATAAAGCCGTAAGGGGAACCGATTATATCAAATTGACATTTACATTTTTGATTTTATATGATAGATATTCCTTAATTTTTTTTTTGTATATTGCAATTCGGTAGGCAGAGATTAATCAAAAAAAGCGTTCAATAAAATCCAAATACCGTCTAATATATTTATTTGCTCTCGAAAGTTTTATTGAGATGCACGTAAGTCAGTTTAGTTAATACAAAAGAAATAAAAATCCCATAAATAAGAAAAACTATCATTTACAGTTCACTATCCTCACAGATTGCTGCGCCACTCTCTACTAGGGATGGCTAAAATCTGCTACATTTTTAAGCCAATTGACTGTCAAATATGTTAATTAAATAATAATGTTATTTGTTTCAAAAATGTCTGACTATAATAGTTAGTCTCGACTTCTTTCGCAAATATACAAATAATTTGTAAAGAACAAATAGTTCAGATTAAATGAGTAACAGAAATCTAAAATATAAATTTCCACATTTATAATAGTATACTTTAGATACATATACAGTTTTAAATGGCAACTATAAAATTTTGTATTAAACATACTTGTGCAAACATTGTGTATTTGACTATAGTACGAATTAAAATTGCCTCAAAAATAAGACTCGAAGTGCCATCAAAACCGGTCTAGTTATTATGAAAATTAGCCAAAACAAACAGACTGACAGATACAAATTTTATGATTTGTTTCTGTTATAATATATCGTAATATATACCTACGTTCATACGAATTTGGAAAAGGCTCTTATTTTGATATAACAAACTTATTTTTAAATTTTATTTATTAGAGATAAATCAGATCCAGTTACATAAAATCGTAATGACTCTCACTTCGCTTCAATTGAAGCGTCTGGAAATCAGATTAGAGCAAAGGTCACAATCAAATTACTCTTTATTGAACTGTGAACTAAACTAATTCATTCCGAGCTCAAAATCCAGGTAAGTCTTAAGATTTCTAACGCCAATTAGTATATATTCAATATACCTGTTGTTTATTATTGATATTATGAAGCTTGATTTAATGGCAAGGTTATGTTTATACAACGTATTATGTATTTCACGTTAGGAAGTTGCGGGATTCAATTGTTGTTCTCTATATTGAATACAATTGTGGTAGCTGTTGGTAATATCAAGATAAATGATTATTTCTTAATGAATATGTTTATACAGTACTTTTATCAGGAACACAACGCTGTTTACCTTTCTGGCGACGTTTCCGCTTTATTTCTACCACGTCTGAACTGAATTTATGGGACTTTCACGGACAGATGGGTAAGGTTACAAGGATTAAATTAGGCTAGTTTTATTTCATCACCATTTTCTATAAAAAAATATATGCAATTGACGCGGATAAACCCGCTGGGCGCCGTTTGTTATTTTCTAATATTAAACATTTATCAACAAAACTTGCGAATCAGTTTACGAATCTAAAGTCATAACAACTGCACGTCAGACAGAAAGCAATTTAGAATCGTTTAGTCTCGATGAATTATTGCAGATCTTCAAAGTTAGTTGGCAGCCCTAGCCACCATCAATCTCAAATATCGCGCGTTCGTCAGGAGCGTATATGCATTGCAACTGAGTCGATACCGCGAGCCTGAAAGCAGTAACTCGTGACAACTTCTGAGAGACCAATTTTTACTTCATTTAGTTCGACTCAGTGAATTTATTACGCGAATATTTTACGAAGTTTGTACGAATCGAGTTTATACAAAGTTTTTCACTGAATATTTTAGCCCGACAGTTAAATAAAAAGCAAAGTCGCTTTTATAGCTTTATGATGGGAGTTACTTTTTAGTTTCATTGTTTTATCTTTCATTATTTATTTTGTTATAGCGAATAGTTTTCAACTTTAGATTACGTTGTATATACCGTTTATATTCGTGTGTTATTTTGCATTCGAGTAATTGACATCATAGTGTTTGATAAATATCCGGATAAATATTTCGTTATCCTATTTTTGTGTCTAAAATTATTTCAGTTACGTAAACCATACCGAAATAATTGAATTTCTTAATTTACCGAAGTACTTTATTCCATTAGGTATCCTCTTTTAGTATCTACCAGGTTTAATGTCACCTTAAATTAATCACAATTTTGGTAGGCTAAATGTAATAAAAGTTAACATTTTCTTTTTCTCGTCAATTCTCGAAGGAATTCTTCTTCTCGGCGCGCAGTTCTACGAATGCTAACAAACATAACCTTCGTGTACTGCGACCGTTACAAAGAGGACTCGTTATTTTTAAAGCCTTTTAATGCACTATTCCTTTGTTTCCGGCAACAGCACAAACTGTCAACATTGTTGTTTGAGATCTTACTTTGGGCAATAAAGTATTTATATACTCAAGAATACAATAATATAACAAGAGAATAAAATATAGTAAATATAAGAGAATAAAATATATAAGTTTTAAGTATAGGTATCTACTGAAAATGTCACTCAAATAAATTCATCTCCTTTTCATTTAAGATCATTAAATAAAACGATACAGCGAAACTTATAAATATTTTATTTATTTAGATGACAACATCAGCTGTGCGATAGCTATAAGAAAATACCGTCAAAATTAATCTAGCCGTTTCAGAGTTGAGCCAAAACAAACACATAGGCCAGTACTTTTCAAACGGTTTTCGTTATAAGTACCATATACTTTCATAATTTATACGCATTAACAAAAATTTAGCTGAGTTTTTATCTTTTGAACAGATATTTTAGTCTATTTAATTTTAGTAATGCCTTAAAGTATATTAAGATTCCATTGAGAAGATTAAGTGTCACCACGACTTTAAAGGTCTAGTAGAAATTTAAGTAATGGTTATTTTAAAAAATATCTCGATGAAGCTAAAATTTATATTAGAAATAAAGTTAAAAACTGACTATCACCATGACCTATTAAAGGCTAGATTCCCTTACGGTTTCCACATTGCGGTAACAAATCGGTTGCTTTATGACGAGGAAAATATCGGCATAACGCTCAAAATGCAAATGGACGTTGATATGGACACGACAGTGATTGATCGCCCGTGCGCCGCGCTCAGGTCATTCGCGATCCGAAATTTGCTCCAATTTCGTGAATTTTTTCGATATTAACGATTAGCATTATTGTAAAACCATCAAAATAACAACTAGATATCATGCCGACTAGGTAGAATGGAAACTTTTTGGCTCTGTTTATTTTAATAGTACGTACCATCAATATAACTTGTTAACTAAATAAATAATTAACACGAGTGAATCTGCGGTTAAAACCTAGGAATTTAATATATTTAGAACATTTCGATGCCTCCAGATATAATTAATAAATACATTTTAAATGAAGCTAATATATGTATAATTAACTGATAATTAATTAATTCCAAGATATGAGAACAACGTTGTCGATTATAATGAAACACATTCCTAGAAAAAGAAAAGAAGAAAATAATCACGTCTAATGAATAATATATTATGGAAACCAACCCCAACCATAAACCTTTATAAGTTACATCTAACCATTTCGATAACGTCAACTTTCAAACTAACAAAAACACGCATCAAAATATTCCTGATAACCCATTATCATAATGACTAATACGTTTTTAGCCTATTCGCTTTTAAAACTTATCTGACAATTTGGACGACTTGACCATGGGTGCCCCGCGGGGTATTGTGAGTATGTAACAAACTTACATACTTACAAACTTATCCGATTATAATATTAGTGAGGATATATGAGAACAACCCACGATATAAAATTTTAAATTGACAAAAAACTAGTTTGTCCTGGCAAAATTTTCAAGAAAAACAAAAGTAATCTAAATGTAAATCATAACGCTGACGTGGTTCAAGTTAGATACGAAGTTTTTTCGAACTTCGAAGTCGATCTTGGCCCCGTCCCAGGTACAGTCCGGACCTCAACTAAATTGTAACCAACCATTAGTACGTCGCTATAGTTGGTACTAGCTTTTGCTTGTGGTTTCATTCCCTCAATGTTAATTTTGTAAACTGACTCAGGTTATCACTAAAAGTTATTAATTCATTTATTTCAGATCATTGCTGTATTGATATTGGTGGCTATTGATATTCCATATGAATTTAAGTAAACAGTTCTAAAGTTCAAATAATTTCTGTGAAATTTAAAACAATGAATAAAAAATTATGAGATTTAGAGCAGAGACGAAAGAAAGCATAACCTGTCTCATTATTCTTGATTCATCAGAGTCGATTCAGCAGTTTGGCTGTGAAAGCGTCACAAGCAAACACCGCTTTCATTGTATTAGTTAGGATTTCTTGTCGTACAATTTACTTTGTTACAAGATTTTTTCATAATAGTGTTTATGGACGCTTCGTTATAGTAAGAGGCCCGCTACGAATCGTTAGAAGTGACTAATCTATTGAAGTCGTTATGGGCTTACATAAAAGTATATTCAAAGGTAAGTTATCAAGTAAGTGGCTTCATTACTGAGAATACAGATACAAAACCGACCCGTGCCGGATTTAGGTCACTTCGTAACTCAAGATACAGTGCATTTAGATCAGTAGGGCACACCATCATAACTCGCTGTAACTGTTTACTTTTTATTTACGTTTTATGTTTACTATTTTTATTAATTCTGGTGGCCAACCAGAATCAATAAAAAAAATTCAGAGTTTTTTTATATCTGTAAGCAACATCTGTAGATATTGATAATTCTCTTTTCAATATATGTAATATTCTATTGAAAATAAAATGTAGCTGTATTACGACATAATGTTATATCGATAATTGAACACTATTTAAATTATAATTTTAATATGACTAAAATTGTAATAATGTTTTTAAGCTCTGTAAAATCAACAGCCATGTTAATAATGTATAGGATGCAAATTATATAGACGCACTATGTGTATGCAACTGTGTCTCTGTGCCCGATGAACTGTGAATGCGATGAGCTGAAAAAAACGACCAACAATGGTTGGAAACCGTGTCTCGTCCACATCGGCGTAAGCCGTGCCGCATTCTACACTGACTTTTCGACTTTTAAATTATTAGTGTTTCACTGGCTATTTCCTATTAAGGTTGAGTGATAAGTGTGAAATTTATACATTGAGACTTTTATTTAGGCATAATTCGGAATGCCCTACGATTTTATTCTCCTTGTTTTTTGTGTATACATGTTGTTGTGATAGTTTTACTATATAAACTTTAATATAAATTTAAACTGTCTATTTATCTTATCAAAACGATTTCTTTTCTACACATTACATACATAGAAATTCCCGGAGGATAGGCAGATACTACGGATTTCCACATGCTACGATGCTAACAAAAACCTTTCGCTTTCCCTACTCCCAATACTTTCAAGCACGCTCGTTGATTGAACATACCTATAATATTAATTTTATTTATTTTTATAAATAATTTTTATATGTATTATTTTAAGGCATAACTATTTTTAAACGTTAAACACGTTATTAATAGACGTTTCCCTCAATGTGGCACTGAGTACATTTATAATATTAATCCTTCCAATTTATACTTATAATATACAATTATTACTTTATAGTGGACCTGGAAGTATATTTCTGCTTTTACCAATTTGTGACTGTGAACACTGATCGCCCCGGATCGTCTATGTAATTTGATATTAGTGAAGGATATAGACTCTCTAAACAAACAGGTCGGTCGATAGTTCTCAATATAATAGGATTTATCCTGTTACAAAGGATAATGAATTAGCCGGGCCCAGAGTAGCGGGCCGGAAAGTGGCCTGGCTTGTATCGTAAACAATATCCTATATTTGGTTTAAAGACCAACACCGCGTAACTAACATGTTTACAGCGCCGTATTATTACTGAAAATACGGCTTATATAGATCAAAATAAAACTATATAAATATTGCAAGGTGACACTATAATATAAAGTAATAAAGGTTTAGAAAGAAATTATACTGACTTGTTGTAGCTCGTAGAATACTTCTTTTGTTATCGAACTTCTTTAGTGCATTGTCGGCTACTCTAGCCTCAGAGAGTGGTGTGTGTAAATATCATTATGTCTACAGCCAGTTTCCACTGGTTTATCTACCTATTGTCCATCTAAAACTACATATTTCTCATTTTTAAACCCTCAAAGAAAGAGTTTGTTATAAATCTGTCATAATTAAAATAGTTTTAGAGTCTGGAGCAATAATTTTTTTTTTATTTTTAATTGCTTAATTTATGTTAGCAGTATAAAACGCGGTGTATTACCTAACAAGTTTATCGTTCTACGCCATTATGATCGTGGAAGTAAACTCAAAGTAGACAGCCTGCCTTCAGGCGCCGGCAGCTGGGTGGCTCGGGCCGGATATCCGGTGTTACATCTAACTGGAGGCAATTTGCGTCCGTCGGACGTCGCGAGGCGCTACACGTCTAAAGGCGACGGATCGAAAACACATGTAAACAAGCCTTGCACCAATCACTGCGGCAAAATTCCATTTGCGAGTTAATCGTACCTGTGCTGCGGTGTTTGATGAAATTATTGGACCGGCAGATTCTATATTCAAACTTACTTTGGAGTACACTAAGATGAAACAGATCCACCTTTTAGTTATTGCTTTCGAACAGTGTATGAGTGAGTTATCAGCGATTGTTTTTAAATAATGATTCTCCACTATATATGGTGTACATACATGTCTAATAATCATTTCTGACGTTTGCTAGTAAAATGTGTGTTGACTCAGATTTTGATTTTTTGCTTTACAAAGTCGACCTCGTTCCGATAGTAAAAGTACCTAGATTTACTTCATAAATATATTATACCTATTACCCTAAATTTCACCAAAATTAGTCTTGTTGCTTCGGAACTATTCGAAGAACAAAAAGTTTTTTTTCTATTAATCTTTAAATCATTAAATAATCTTTAAATCGTTTATTTATTACCTACCTGTTAAAGGTAGGCAGATGTAAATTTGAATAATCTTATTAACAAATTATCTTTCGTTTTACACAGAAATACAGACTGGTACTTAAGTATTTATGAGGACATAAAATGCTTTATTGATTCTTAGAAAATAAGTAATTCAAAATCAGGATGTTCTGAGCCAGAGCTTGCGAAGCTCGGGGGCGTAACAATTGTCGAGTTAGTGAATTACTGATGCGAGAACTCACTTCTTAATGATGGATAATTGTTATTAGTTTATTATTAAGCAGTTGACGCACTTTTAAATAGACTAGCTGGCCCGCGCAACTTCGTCTGCATCGCATATGATATACAAATTTGATAATCATTAAAAATGTCTGCCAACCTTACAGACCGATATATGCATGTCGGTCTATAAGGTTGGCGGAACATTAAAAAAAATAGCATTATTTTTTTAATGTTCCTTTTTAAAAGAAACACTTCCGTCAAATAAAGTTATAGCGTAGCATTAAGTGCCACGGCTTTCTAAAAGAATAAAATTTCCCCGTTATTTTAATATTACAAACAGACACTTCTATTTTTGATATGTATGTAGATTTTAACTCAGAAAGTTTTAAAATCATAATGTTAACTCCACCATATTCTTATAAGTATCTAAACATGAAGTGAGAATGCTTTACGTCATTTTTCTGGTCGCGGCTAAATGGGTTGTTAAATATAAATGAGATTTAAATTTCACTGTTTATAAAACCCATCGCGCCAAGCTTTACTGACGTGCTGAATGTAAAATAAAATATCTTATTTTATCTATGTACTGTACTATTAATATTTGAAGATCATTCCCTTTATAACAATTTTTTCTGCTTTTTATTAGTGTCCATCAATCAATATTTAAAATTTTTGTAGATCACCCCTTTTTCTGCTTGCGAAAACTCATTTGAAAGTTTGCATCTATTAGACCAATATATATTTATAGTGTTTTATTGTAATCCACTCGTCTTTGCAGGTAGATACTTACTTAATTAATTTTCGTAATAACTGCAATTGTCCGTTTATTATTGTTAGTAGATGATAGAGATGTTAGACTTTTTATAATTGTATTTATGTATACGTTACTCAGTAAACATTATTTAAACTCTTTGTCAAAGTACAGGAGTTAATGGGCTCAGGCGTTCCCCGCAATAGACAGAGCACGTTTCTTTACAAGGTCATGTAGCTCAGATTACTTTTGTCAAAGTTGTTCATAGGTGCTACAGGCAAATCTAAGTCTGAAGGTGAACCCACGCATCAACGGTTGGCTTAATACAAAGATCAAGGTGACACGAATTATTCGATACAGTGAAAATAATCAACGTCTCAAGGAGAGATATCTTCGTTTCTAGACACGTATCTAATCTCGGCGACCGTGTGTTGGCTTACGAAATACTCATAATCTTGGTTCGCACACCAGTTTATTAAGTGGTGAGGTGAACCGGTTATTAGGCCTCAATTTGCCTTCACAGTGCGGCGTGGACCTGAAGCGCAGACCCACATACAAGCTGTTTTGATCTTCCCTTTAGTACCGAATATAATTTTCGCAAATACTTTTCAGTAGTACATGCTTGTCAAACTAGGTTTTAGCTGCGGTTTCGCTCACTAGGTTTAGTTCAAAAGTGGCCAGTAACTGTCCGTGGATTTTTTTATGTTGACACCAAAAATCCATCAAAAACGGATCAGCCGTTTTGAAGAGAAGGCGTATTAAACAAAAAAGTCTGTTTAACATTTAAAATATTAGTTTTGATGTAAACTCATCTTATGTTGAAGATATGATGATAGTTAAAATTATTTTATTAAGTAATACAAGACAGTCTTTACAATTGAGCGTTTAAAGTCATTTAAATCAATGTACTAAATCCTTTTAAGCCTTGAATAAAACAAATATTTGGGACACGCCTACAGAAGATCGTTGGAGATGATTCAAACCGACGCGCCTGCTTGCTTGTATACCACAGTAATCCTATACTATTGAAAAAGTCGAAACCGCTTGAGCTGGGTCATGCGGGTCGAAGCACAAAGTTAGCCACTTAACGAGGGGACCATCACTAAGAGATACTCACAATTAACTAGATAATGGGGCATTTGTTCAACCCTACTTGATGTGAGGCCCATACAACTTTTATGCGCGTTCATTTTGGAGAAATTAATTTTATAGATTCTACAAATAAAGTAGCCTGTTCGCTATTCCCGGTGACGATATTAATTTTATTTCCTAATAATATTATTTTGTACACCAGTGGGATATGTACCTATGTGATTTATAAAGAAACTACTTGTTAACGAAGTATAAACATGCTCTATTATTTAGTACATAATTTTCTAATAATTATTTTCCAGATTAATTTCTATGCCGTTATAGGCATATAAGACATCACGAAAATGATTGTAAATTTATGTAAATAAGGAATTTATCATTTGTTAAAGTGTATTGTATATCCTGGTTTCAAAAAATTTGTTCAAAATCAATAACGTAAAAGGAAAACTTTTATTTTATTTAAGTTTTTATTAATTATATTTAGAAGTTTTTTTTTTATAATTCTATATCGATCGAAACTTTCAAAATTGGTGACTTACACAATGTTATAAAATTACAAAGGCAGCTGTTATATTCGATTGTTTGTGTACACACAAGTTTAACTTTTGAAGTTTTAGCGATTTAAGTCGTAATTTTGAAGAACTTATTTGGAAGTTTCGTGACATTCAGACCGAGTGCTCGTGTGCTAAGTGTAAGTTAAGTGTAATAAAGTAATGAAAGTTGAACGGAGGTCGCATTTTATTTAGAAACGGGTCGAGCTTCTTCAGATTTTCAGTCGCTTTTCGTGCTCCGAAAACAAAAGACTGCTTCGTGTACATTGCTGCTAGAAGCGCGTACACGTGCTTGGTTATTAGTATAGAACCAGAAATGTACTTCGTTTTGTTCAAGTGCTTATGAATTTTGTCCTTGTTCAAGTATTTTAAAAGCATGTGTCGCAGAGATTTTGAGATCTTTATATGTTTACTCTGAATCTCTTCTCACGAGTACATATACTAAACGAATTTAAACGGATATTCACTTAAGTTTCCAACAATCGTTTTCGTAATAATTTACCCAATAAAAATTATTTTCTTGGTCCATCACCAAAAATTAACGGTACCATATATTTTTGAAATATATATAGACATCTAGTTGTAAATACTATGTTATATATTGTTTAAATTGATTACCAATGTAAAGCTTTCGATCATAGCTTACCTATAATTAACGTTATTGAATATTCAATTGGTAAATAGGATTAAGAGTTAGTCGTGGAGCGTGCTCGTCTTACGAGACTCATACTTAGACCAAAACTTGGGACAAAAGGAAAAGCCAATCACTCGTGTAGAACTGATCTCGTTATGCGGACATAATGTGTATTCAATGTGGATAATGCTTGGACGAACGTGCTAACTGTCGGGAAGTAACGAGGTCAACAGCCTCGACATAATCTTGAGTTTATTCGCCCCTGACTTCGCGATTTAGCAATAAATAACAGTCACAAATATATGTTTGCTATTAATCGTCGCTTAAATGTTGCTTAATATAAGAAACATCGCCTAAGTGGCGGCTTAACTCTATAAGCCACTAGATAAATTGCAGTTATTATATAGATATTATTTAATATTATTCCCCGTAGCATAAGTAGAATTTTATAAGTTCTACATGTCTGTCTGTGGTATCATAACTCGGAAATGAATAGGTTGATTTTGATGCGATTTTTCGAGATGGTTTACTTAACTAATTAATGTCTAATTAACCAAGCCTTTAGACATTTCTTCTGATTTTTTTTGTGTACTTGTTGGTAGAACTATATTTCTGTACATAATTAGTAATGGCATCCATGGCTGTAATTATATTTTTTGTAAATATGGAAATCTCTTATCTTTCTTTATAGCTCTCAAATATAAGATGTTTTTAGTGTTTATTATTTTTCAATAAGACTACGCCCTTGAGGGATACAGACAAGAACGACTAAGACTTATGTTTACGTAAAGGGGTAGAAAGCACTTAGACTTTCAGTTTTTTTGAATAGAACCGATATAATACAAGTAACAAGTAGAGAAATCTCTTATTTTCAAACATTAACTATTAAGAAACACATAATAGTTAAAGACATTGGTCAATAAAGCTTTACTACGGCTATCTCAAGAGTTTAAGTATTTTTGCTGAAATAATAAATCGATATTTTAACGTTGACTGTACAATTTACTACAAACACTGACTTTTTTAGTAATTGAAGATTTTGTAACTAACATTAATACTTTTATGTAGATTTTTTTTTGAGTATTACTAATATTATGATTGCCTAAGTATATCTGATTTGTTTTGTTTTTTGAGTATCTAAGCCACTGAATCGGCTATAATAAATTTTAGTATTGAGGTAGTTAGTACTAAGCTATATTTGTTTTGAGAAATCTATAAAGGGAGAGCTAGGTATAGGAAAGAGGAATAAATTTTGCACAAAACTTTTCATTACGTCGTTCGAGTTGTTTTAAACTGCAGAAATATTGATTCAAATTTGCATATTCATTGTATTTCTAAGTACCCTTAAATTAGTTATCAAAATCGACATCAATGTGAGAAAAGTCACGGGTGAAAGGTAGTGTTTGAATAATTTAAACAAACCTTGTTGGTATAAACTATCAAATTGATTTGATTAAATTTCCACTAAACACACAATACACTTGTCTATAGATTTAATACAGAGGAGGTCTTTTGCTTGAATTTGTATGTGATATGACCGAACCATGCTCGGGCACCGGGTTCAAATTTCGTGTGATCTGTTTGTATTACGTTTATATGAATATGTAACTCTTTCAGTCTGACAAGTTTGTACATAAAACTGTCGAGAGGAATATTAAATTCAGCTTTGTGATGCCTTGTAACCGAATTAATGAACTTTCATAGAACTGCCAACATCATTGACAAAAGATATGCGACGATTACAACGAGAAAAATATTTTAAAAGCTACAAAATTTGCATATTTTTCAGCTTGTTAACGATAAACAATAACTCGAAATGAATTATGAATAATAAAGCAAAATACGCTGAAATTTTCCTGAAAATTTATCAACATAATCACTATTTAATTTCGTTTATTTGGAACGCAACGTGTACAGAGACAATAAATTTAATGAGTATAATTCGAAAAACGAAACGGAAAACATTCGCAAATATAGCATCGTCGTCATAGTATAAGAAATAGTGTAGCTTAATTTATTTAAATAGCAATGAGCATTTTTTACAACAACGTTTTCTATATTTCTAAAATAAACTTAACATTGAATTAAGTGCAATATTGATTTATATTAACTGTGTATCAGATTTGTGGCATATGTTATAGAAAATAATTAGTTAACTAAAACAGCTCAAATGCAATCGAAAAAATGCACAAAATTATTTATCTTACTCAAACAATTATTAAGAAGGCATTAAAATGAAATTATATTCTTATAGTACACTCAAGCAGTTTGTAAATTTCATATTAAGCTTATCCTACATTTTTTATTTACTATGGTTATACACACGCTCGACCGTAATTGCAATTGCATTAAAGGAATTATTTTGTTTTAAATTTTCGAAACTATTTATTTTATTTTGTAATTTCCGCTTCTTTTAATCTAAGGCTGATAGTAAATAAATCTGGCTAAAGATTGTATATTATGTTTTGTAAATTTTATTTTATATAAAATTCAGAAAAGATATTAAGTACAAACCTCTACAATACTTTGTAATATCAAATATTTATATTTAACTAGCTCATGTCATATTCAAAACTTCAATAAACCCTTGAGGACAAATCTTCAAATGTCTGAATAGCATTTTTATCGGGGATACAAATATCAGATATAAAACAAAGTTGAAGTGTGAATTCAATGTGTTTTCAATTAACAATATTGATAAATTTGCCTTCCGCGTAGGCCCACCGAGTCTACGACTAGTAATTAATGCAATATGAGAACATTCTCGGCACTCGACAAGTTGTTCTATATGTCATACCAAAAAAGACAGGTGTTGTAATTCTGATGCCTATAGCACTGTCAGTCCTAAACAAATAGGTTGATTTTAATTAAATCTATCATTTTAGAAGATAAGTTATATGTTGTAAGATATGTTTGGATATAGAGGTCATATACTTAACATTTTTAATATAATTCAGTACCTTTTTAAAGGTAAATTAGTCGTAAATCTATCGTTTGCATATTAATCGTACTTGTAATATAAATAATAATAAATAATAGTGCACGTTTGCGGCGCTCCGTAAGCCATAATGAATATTCAGTAAACGAATATTTAGCAATAATAAACAAATACTATCTGTCGGGACGAACGGAACGTTTTAAGAGCAATTACCTTGAAATAATTTTGTATAGTACTTTATATACTTACAAGTATCGTGTCTTTGATAAGAACTGTAGTTTTAACCAATATTTCTGCATTTAAAAGAAATCTTTAAGTATTTTTTCGCAAAAATTTCTTATAGCCATGTCTATCCATGTTCTTATAGCTATCGCTGTACCAAATTCAGTGTTGTCTGTTCAAAATCAGTTCCGTGATTTAGTCAAGATAATAAAACTAACATACACTTATTTATAATATTAGTTAGGACTAACTAAGCCCCATGGCTTGACCCCGCAAAATATCCTAAATTACTCCTTATCAAGTTAGCTATCTACCAGTGGAAGTCCCATCAAAATCGGTCTAGCCGTAAGCAGACAAACGATAAATTAATATTTGTAAAGTATAGGTGAGTAGGCATATAAAAAAGCTGCCACTTGGATAAAAAAAACATACTTATATTTTATTTATTAGTATAGAATATAGATACGAGTATATTTTGTGTGAACACTACACTGTCCGATTTCGTTGCATTCTTTGAGTGTTGCGTGTGTAAATATACTGGGTTACTATAACTTTATTGTCTAAAAGATCGTAAAAATGGGGAAAGTAGCGTTGGAACTTTACGGTGGTAGAGTTCTGACCATGTGGGGTACACTATAAACGTGTGACCGGTCGAGTAAGTCTAACAGAATGCGAGGAAACGAGGAAATTGCTTCATAAACATGGTCCAATTGTAATGGAGGTCTCTCCTTGCTAAGTGCTCCCGTCACGAGCACAATGTCGCTGCACTGTCTAACCTATATATGACCTTTACAATAATTACAGTTACTATTTAAATGTAAACGTAAATAAAATAAATAGGACTTTTAAATACCGAAATAACAGCGTTTGCTGTTACCCCAAATATTATATACTATACTTATCTATTTATTTAATTCAATGTATAAACATAATATAAAACACCAAATATAAAAACAAAAATAAACAGGCCCGTATTAAAGCTCCATAAGAGCATTAATTAAATTTTTCTTCAAATGTGTCAAATTGTCGCCAAACACATCCTCCGAAGTTCAGATGAAGCACCAAACACTTCGACAAATCTGCGAAAAGGCTGCGTCGATTTTGACTAATTTCATTGGCAAATAGCTAAGTTGATATCTATTTGCCGGAATACTATTAGCTACTTTATTTTAATCAAATAATTGGGCGCAGATACATAAAAGCCCAAGATAATCTATTAATCAGTTTTAAGGGCAAGCGTTTGTTTTTGAAATGTGTCTTTGGATTCTGAAAAAAAATTAAAGTAGGTGAAACCACGAGTCACCGCTAGGTTTAAATATATATTTAGAAACAAGCCAAAACACAGCTTGTGTAAAATACAGCTTGACCTTTTTTAAGACATATTGCCAAAATTCATCAAAACTATAATATCTAAAACGCCGATGTTGATTTAAGGAAATTTAAGTTTTCATTCAAAGCTTTATCTACGTCATAATTCAATAAAATAAAATTCAACTGAAGCTTTCATTGTTACATTAGCTTTTAAATATACTTTTGTTTTCATAGAATATTTTGACAAATGTATAGATATTATTAGGAATTGGAGACATATACAGTTTGTATTGTGAATTGTTCTCAGCACGAAGGTGAACATTGTGTGTAAACGAACTGTAAACAAATCGAGTGGCGGAGTGCGGAGCGCGCGGGCCGGCGGCGACAAAGCACATTGCCCGTAAGCTTTTCATAGATTACATTATACAAACATTACACTTTTATTTAACAATATTACACAAACATGAGTAAAATTATTTTAAACCAGCGTACGTTCGCGGTACCACCCACTTTCAATTTCAGTAACGTGTTTCCACGGTAAGATTTTTATGTAGTAGTAACATTTTTAATAAACTAATTTTTATATAAATAATATCATATTTAGCAAGTCAACCATCGTAATATATAACTGCTACAGTACCATATCGTATTACATCTTGAAAACATTTAAAAAGTGATCCATGATAACGGGAATAAAAACTGCTGAAAGGTAAATTAATAAGAACTCTACGATATCTTACGCAGTTCTCTACGTTTGGTTTTAATAAAACGCACGTCTTTTGTCCCATAACAATATATTTCTGAGCTTCTCCCCCAAATATATGTGTCTGGAGCACACGTTAAGTGTCGATCGTAAAATATATGCTGATCTGTTGGAGATCACATAACTGGCGCGGATGCAGTTTTATTGGGGTGCCAGACCCTTCGCGCTACGGTTGTGCCCTTACAGCCGTTCGACAGTATGTCGGTGCGACCCAGAAATGTCGGATGACTTTTAACTGTAACCTATATTAGAATTTATCTTAGCAGCAAATACGTTAAGTATTAAGAATAAGTATTAAGAATTTGGTCCTAAAGTCGTTAGATAAAAAGTTTTTCATCTACTGGATGGACTATATGTAAGTGTAGTTTTGGTAGCGGTGTCGGATCGGCTTAATCTTATTTGGAATTAATATATGGATATATTAATTATAATATCAAAAACATATTACCTAAGTAAAGTGACATTTAATATCAAATTCAAATATATTTTTGTAACGAAATCATGATTAGATGGATTATTATTCTGAAACGAAATAATTCACTTTAAAACATTAATGAATAACGTATATAATATACCTTTAGGTTTAGAAATATTTTTTTAAGTTACTTCAGTATCTCAATATCTGTCACTTTCTAAACAGATTCAAAGGACAATAGAAACAACACGAGACGACTGAGAATGTAAAATGAATTTACCACTCCTTAATGCATCTAGGTAGTGTGGTTACAAGTATTAAGTCGTCATAGGTTGCTGTGAACGTACGTCCAAATCCAACGACATAAAATCTGTAAGCCTCGTTGCACTTTAACTGTCAGGTTTAAAGTTGAAACTTTGGACAATGATGTATAAAGTGATTTAAAACGGGATTAGATGAAATTTATTGTAATTTTAAGGTCTTATGGTGTACATTGCTACTTACATTTAATAGTAACGAACTCGTTTTCCTATACAAGTAGTAATGCAATTTTGTAAGCGTAAGCGTACTAGCTTCTCAACGTTAAAGAAGACGACGGTACACAGGGAACGTCTGCTCTAACTTTAATACTTTGTGTAAATAAAAGTGTTTGAAAAGGTCCCTCTTTAATCAAAGAGTAGTTTTATGCTATTAATTATCAAGTTGACTTACTTCAGCCATCTTGTAATTTCTGCTAATGACATGTTATGATACAACTTTATTCAATATGAAAATAATAAAAGTATAAATTATAAAAATTCCATACTAATATTGTAATTTTAAACGTAGATAAAAATATTTGGTATTTTATTGGTCGAAATATAAAAATAGTCAATGCTGTTTCTTTGCATAAAATTAAGACTATCCTGTCGGTATATTCATACGTTATCTAACAACAATTGTAATAAATCTTTATTAATAATTCTTGTTTCCTTAAAAAGTTATATCTTACATTGTCCATTTATATAACTCACTTGCTTTGATTGAACCTACGTAAGATGTCACGCGCTGTCTCTTCTGACAGCTGCCACCCGACAGAAAGGGGCAATACCGAGTGTGATCTCTCGCAATGACATAACATTCTTTAAGTTATCGTTATTTATGAAATTCACAAATAATTTGTATTATCTTTTACAATGTTTTGTTTATAAAACCGAATAATTACTACACATATGGACTTATGACAATTGTGTGCCTCGTATTAACTGATTAAATTTATAATGAATCTGATAAGAACAATTTTATTTAAGGTTATACGTGGTTCTGATACATAAAACTGTTTATTACACTTTCTATAATAAAATATAACCATATCCCTATTTAATTTTATTCAAATCGAATGTTGTAATTACGACGTAACAAACACAATAAGTTATTTTCGCATTTCTAATAGTAGTCCTTAAGTGATCAGACAATGTAAACAATGGAACGTTCATCAATAGCGCTTCGTTTTCATAAGTTGTCTGTCATTTCCATGACTAATGTACGCGATCCCAATACACAGCCATCGCGTGCACGCTGGGAGTGGCATTCGTGTATCTGTAGTTTATTATAGAAAAAGAATATCAATTTTGCATCCAAAACAAAGCTTATTAAAACTTTAATAACGTCAATGACCCGGTTTGCGAGTTCGTCGCAGTAATAGTGTTTACCGAACGGAGTCTGCTCGCGTGCGCTCCTCTTGAGTAGTACGATAAACTAGTGTTTATGACTGTCCTAACATAAATAATGAAGATTTAAGTCTTTACAGCCTCTCGTCGCTTGACATTGACGACACATAAACTCTGTCCAGATTTGTCACTTAAATTTGAAATATAATCTTACATACTGTACTAACAATGGTGCTGTTTTAGCCAAACCAATTTCGATGTGTTTTAGAAAAATAATCATGGCAATAAGAGTGCTCTTTGATTAGTTTATTTTATGTATGGGTACATGATGACGGCCATAACAATGTTAAAATAAAAGAAGTCTTATAGTGTATTTTTATAATAGCTATCTGCTACTGAAAATCCCATCAAAATAATTTATGACATAAATTACGAATATTAGCTGGATGAAATTTTCAGACTGACAGATATAAACTGTAGAGTTACTTTCAAACGTATTTAAAAAAAAACTGTTAATTATTTTTACTTCATTTTATTTACATAACTATCTAGAATTCGTTAGTAGACAATCGATGTTTTTAATGGTCATGTATAGTCTCTAGCACACGTATATTTCGGTCAGTCATCCCGAACCGCAAACTGAGAGCAGTCTCCTCGATAGTAAATTAAACTCAATGGTCTAGATTACGAGAGCGTGTTCAACAGATGGGCGCAGAGCTTGGAATCCATTACCACGAACATGCATTTGATTGTCATTTATTTGCATCGTCGAAAATAAATTGTTACAGACAAGACCACATAAATTATATGTCTACGTTATCTGTTCTGAATTCAACTGCAAAGCTACATTCAACGTTCGTTGCTAGTTGTTATCCGCGTCTTAGCTCGAGTTAATGTCAATTCTGTCTAACTATTCTCATTGTCAATCGAAACGATTGATTTGTTACTAAATGAACAGAATTTTAGAATACGAATTTTGCATATAATGTTTGCAACCCCTTTTTCGTCCCTTTGAAGAGTAGTAAGGATAAATGAATTCGTAAATCTTAATCAGTTGCAATCAAAATTAGATCAGTAAAGTTTAATGCATATCGTTTGACGCAATAAAAAGTCATACAAAGCTTAATGCACGTTACACAGCGCTTGTAAGCTTTTAGGTAGAAAAATAGTCTATAAATTCATCTATCTCAAGCATACTATAATAAATAATGTATATTGATTATGATATACCTACGTAGTCTTTTGAAATGACATAGATCGAATTACGAAACTGGCTTTACTAGAAATAGAATTTTTGTTATGGAAGTATAAAAAATGTATTCTTTTAACGCAAATTGTGTTTTTATGTTTTTCGAAATGGCTGATGTATCAAAGCTCTTATATAATGCTCTCAGAGTTGATTTACAGATTATAAATAGCTGCGACGGCCCGTTGTTAATGTCACGCTAACTGAGATTCGCTGTATTGTCAAAAGAGTTTTATTCTTTTTACCTTTAGTATATTATGCTAGTGGCTTCATCTACGTTGATTGATGATACATAATGTTTGTGAAGATGATTAAAATGATGTTAAACAAGGAAGTACTCTATGTTACGCATTATAACATCAGTTATCTTACAGCCTTTTCAAATTCGTCAGATATTTTTATTAATAGTCATTCTATTCTAAATATCGCATATACTTTCATACGTTTGAAAAAATCTTTTATTTTTATATTATAAGAGGCACTCCAATTCATATTACATACATAGAAGGATTTTTAAAAATACAATAACGTAACAAAAGGTGTCGTTTAAATTATTTATAGAAATTTATGTCAAATTCAATAGCCATTGTATCAGTTCTTTATAATGTAAACATTGAATTGAGAAATAATTGTCTCCTAAATGATTGTAAAGAAGAATACATTAAGGTAACGTTATTCTGAAAACAAATAAAAACCATTTTGAATACAGATTTCTTCTATTTGTATTATTTGAACGGTATATCGATTGGTTGATTTGTATAGCGCAAACCGTGTAGTGTTATTCAGTATAGCAATTCCAGCAAGATGTGACAGAAAATGTAAACAAACAGACTTTTACTAAGTTATTATGACACATTAAAGATTATAAACATCTTCGCCATTTTCTTACTCTTAATTTTACTATAAACAACTTGCATTATGTGTCTGGTGGTACAGGAAAGCGCGGGACTAGTTTTTAATCTGAGAATCACCAAAAATCTAACGTAAATAAATAAATTTAAATATTTAGTGCTTTCGTTTGTATTTGTACTGTTAAAACCCCTTATCTATTCTTTTAATTATTTTTAAACTAATTACAATGAAAATGTTACTTTACAATTTTTGTTTCTTTCATGGGCCGTGCGTTCAGTCTAAATTCGTTTGAAATTCCCTGTTGTGCAGCTGTCCAAAAAGTTTGCTTTCTATTATGATTATAACATTTTACAAGCTATTTTTTACATGAAAATTCACTAAACGAAATTATTAACAGTTCGTTTGATAAAACCGTTTTGAAATTGAGCGTGCGGTACCGCGATGCGGTGAAACCTACCGATCTGTAAAACTCTTTGTAACGTTGGACCTGCCAATGATTCGCCCGAGCTGCCGCAGCCCGGTTGTCCAACAGATTTGATAATAATACCATCCTGTAGCTTTTATCGTGGTGTGTACAAATTTCCAACTAAAAATATCTACAACCCTGACCGAAAATCTTTTATAAATATTAAAAAATGATGGCAGTTCAAAAAGACGCTCTAGCTTCAGGCTCTATCATATCAATTTGAAGATATCTGTATATAATAAATTAGTAGAAATCGATGAAAGCTAATACTAAATAATTGTATAGTCATTTCAATTGTATGTGCAAATTGCACATATACGTATGTGTGTCTTATATGTTGTTATCTAATAATATCATTTTAATATTTGATTACATTTTTTCTAGCTTACAGTTTTATAATAATGAAGCTGTAAGCGCATAAAATTTGACTTTGCAGCACAACATTTTTAGTAAATATTTTGGTGATTCTGCGCAATTGAACTATTAGACGTTGTTAGTAGATTATAAGTGAAGCTAATAAGCCGCATGCAAGAGTAAAATATTAATGTATTTTTATATACAAGATTTTTAAATTATATTCAGTTTAGTATAAAATTCGTTCTGCCCATTCTCATATTTCTCTGTAAGTAGATTCGTCAAAATCTGTTAAGCGTTTAAGGAAGAGCGTACCAGTCAAACGCACTTGCATAGTTTCGCACATTATTTAGGACTTTTTTATTTTAACAGCGTATAATACTTGAATATATTTATTGCTTATTTAACATAATACTGTGTATTACTGTATTATATTGTACGTACAACGTTGTGTCATTGTTTCAGAGCAACTGAGCGGACGCCTAAGTATTACGAAGTTCGGTCACAGCAGCAGGTATTTAAACATAATTAATAATACTAAATAGAACTTTAGTCAAAAATAAGATAATAAACTTAAAATAATTTTAAGTACAAACACATATTCTAAGTAGTATGGAAAAATTGTAACATGTAAAAGTCAATCGCTGTTTGTCTCGCTAAAACTCAAAAATAAGATGACCGATTTTAATAATTAATTTTGTCTTGTTCCTCAAGTTACGAAGATAGTTTAAAATATTAAATAAAAAAACAACAACAATTTAAGCTTGTTAGTTTAGTATGTGAAATGTTGCTTGTCCTCCAAATCAACCGCATAACGACCTCCATGAAGTTTTGCTGCTCCTTGGCACTATTCGATCATTGCCTTGAACCATGAGAAATACACGTTAACACAATTAATAACAAATTTGGCATTAGAATTTGAACCCTCTAAAGGTGTGTTTTTTTGCTTTCCAAGTCGGATATTTAATGCAAATATTTCAATTTTTTTGCTCTCTTAACGCATACCCGTTGACCGATGTATGTCATAAACCATATTAGAATTTATTACATTAAAACCTTAGACCAAAACCATAACCATTCTATGTATAAATGGTGACTCAACGTTGCTCCTGTTTGATTAATTACATGACTTCTGATTATACATATTTGCAATTTAATATAAACTAATTCTACCAAGCAGGAATCAATGCTTCGTAAGTTGTATATTTCGCTAAACCATCAGGCCCATCAAAATCCATGTACCGCTGAAAAACGGATACAAATTACTTTCATCTAGATGTTACGAACAAAGGTCTCGCCCTCTCTGTGTATAATTAATCACTAAAGGAATCATAACACCATTATTCATCGAAGACTCATTAATTATATATCTAACGTCGGCTCCGCTATATTAACAATGATATCACGACAAAGCATATCACACAAACAATAAACAGCGAGAACGTGCCAGCGTCAATATTATTATATATATTTAGCGCAAAACCTTTGACTGTACGAATAAATACAGAGCAAATATAAACATCTTTACAGGCGTAGCGCGTATTTATAATCAATTGTTAAATATATCGTAATCATAATCAGTTTGTGCGAAACTGCCCTGCACTATAACTGGATGTTTGGTGTATATTTTCATATTATCGCTGTAGTTGTTTCTATGTATATAGTAAACATTTTTCACTGTCACGCCCTACTTTCCACGGGTCGCGTCTTGTCTTCCCACTGGGGATGGAACGTGTACATGTTAATTCCTAATGTCCGCAAACTATAACTGGAGTTGTCAAAGAGGTCGAGCTCCCAGTGAGGAGTTAATTATCACATATTAAAACGTGGGGCAATGTAAGAAACTAAGCGCCAGTTTTAGGTTCCAAAGTTTCAAAAGTTCTCCGCCATTTAACATTAATTTACAGGTTGCTCGTAAAAATGTTCGGTTTCGCCGTCAAAGTCCCTGACTGACTGAAATTTATATTATAAAATAAACTAACGGCAATTTATACTAGAATAACAGCTCAAATATTGATAGATATCTAATCTGTTGACAGTAACAAAGACAATTTGCCGTGAACGTGTCTTACTGCTTTTTACAACATTGTTTGTACTCATTGTGCTGCAGGCGCGCTCCATAGCAGGAAAACAGGGCAAATTCTATTATTTCGAATTATATTAGCTATTTGACTACACTAATTGATACATGTAAAAACAATCTTTTCATAATTTCTGCAAATGTCAATAGCGATTATTTATGAAGGTTTGAAATTTGTTTACGTATAAACATTTACAATTTATATATTTCATCGTGTATTCTTTGAATACGCTGAGTATTGTGGAATGTTGTTTACCTCCCATATATCTACGACTGACGAAAGAACACCCGTTGTGCTATTTCCGCGAGCGACCGATCATGTCTATTGTAAACACTGCCACTGGGCGCCGCCGACGCTTCTAGCTACGCGGCTGAGGAAAGATGTCCAATGTAATTAATTACATTGTTTATCATATTTCGTTAAAGTATTTTTACTCCACCCCAGTAAAGTACTTCGCACTTCCACCTTACGCCTGTTCGCATCAAGAAAGTACAGCTGGCGTAGTAATAATCAAGTATATAACAAAAACATTTAAGTCATTACGCCACTTTTCATTCAAAAGAATCGTATCGAAATTGGTCCATTCGATAAAGAACTACGTTGTCAAAGACATGCGTTGAATTTAATCTATACTATTCTAAATGTATACTTCTATTATATTTCAAATACGGACAAAGTCATCAGTTAAAGATAAGATAAAATAAAATACACGATATCAAATAGAATAAACAAAAAAGGAAAGAAAAACATTAATTTTGCTATAAATCGAAAGAGCAAATATAATGAGGTAAGGTTAATAAAGGTACAAAACGTTGAACACGGAGGCAGAACATTGTGTACTCGTACATATTAAAGTAATTTATTCTTTTGTTCCAGAGCCGACGCCCGTCAGCTTTCAGGATACACAAGTCAGTACAAAATGTAAGCGAATACCGACAGCGGCAACTCGGTCTTACACCCCTTGACACCGAGAGTATTGCTTTGAAAGTTTCATCTATTATTTAATAACGTTTATTTTAAGATTGGTCAATTCTATATACGTATTTGTTCTACGTTGATATTTCGATAATAAAGACATCAATGTACCTTATTGAGAATACATGTAAATGAATGATATTTCTTATATTTTTTTACTAATTGTCAATAAATAATTAATCTTCGTATCGTTAAGGGCAATACATTTTATTGCTGATTAATACTTTATTCCATATAATTATATCTTGCCTTTAGTTTAAATGTATTTTTTAAATTTCTCTTGTTTAATACCTGTGGGCTACCTACATATTTGAAATCTGTATTAAAAATAAACCTTAAATGGTAAAACTGAATGGGTCCTTTCTTTTGCAGGTAAATAGGATTGGCATTAACGTTGTACATATCGAAGTATAACGCTGGAGCCAGGCGCCATGGAGCTTGAAGACGTAGAAATGTATGGCAATTACGCGTACGACGACAACGGCACATTCAACAGCACGTTCGAAAACTGCCCCAACATCAATCTGCCTGTAGTATATGTCGTCACACAGATACTATACGCGATCGTGTGTGTGGTGGGATTGCTGGGCAACACGCTTGTCATATACGTCGTCTTGCGATACTCTAAAATGCAGACGGTCACCAACATGTACATCGTTAACCTCGCCATTGCCGACGAGTGTTTTCTTATCGGTATACCATTCCTCATAGTCACGATGACGCGGGGGGCGTGGCCCTTCGGTAGGTTCATGTGCAAGGCGTACATGATTTCGACCGGCATCAACCAGTTCACGAGCAGTATATTTCACTGTATTATGAGTGCGGATAGGTATATTGCCGTGTGCCATCCGATAGCAGCACCTCGTTTCCGAACACCACTCGTGTCGCGCGTTGTGGCGGCCACCGCCTGGACTGCCTCGGCACTTGTTATGACACCCATCTTCATGTATACCACGCTGATTCCCACAGAAAACGGCGTCTCCTGCAACATTGTCTGGCCTGAACGGGACTTCAATAAAGGCTCGCGCACGTTCACGTTGTACTCTTTTGTGCTAGGCTTTGCTGCACCGCTGACCCTTATATTCAGCTTCTACTGCCTCGTCATTCGCAAACTAAAGACTGTCGGTCCGAAAAATAAATCTAAAGAAAAGAAACGTTCTCACAGGAAAGTCACACGTCTCGTGTTGACAGTAATAGCGGTGTACGTACTATGCTGGCTGCCGTACTGGACTTTTCAAGTTGCACTTATTTATTCCCCTCCTACAGAGTGTGCAAGCCGCATTACCATCACTGTGTTTCTTGTCGCCGCCTGCTTTAGCTACAGCAATTCCGCCATGAACCCTATTCTGTACGCATTTTTGAGTGACAACTTCAAAAAGAGCTTCCTGAAAGCATGTACTTGTGCAGCGGGGAAGGATGTAAATGCAGCGCTTCATGTGGAGAATAGTGTGATACCGCGAAAAAAGGGAGGAGGTGCTGCGCGCGCGCAGAGCCGTGCCGCCGGCGAAGTCAGGCGAATGGTTGCCGGTGTTGGTGGCTCACGATCAGAGGGATCCACAGCAATTACATCTCAATCTATGGCGGTGACGGAACCGCTGCACCCGGATGCTCGCGCGTCAACGCTGGCGCCTCTGATAACGCCCAATGGACTAACTCATACGCGGCTCTGAGTGCGGGCCTCTCGCCGCCGCGAGCCCTCCTCCGCGCTCCTCGACGAGGATACGCTGATAGTATCTATCGACTAGCAGTAAATGCGCGCACAAATTGAAAACGCAAGGTCATGTCCATCGCCGGCGTCTACTTCGTCTACTTTTGCTAACTAAGCGTGCGGTGCGAGGCTGACCTGTATTTATTAATCAAGTGGTGTGTCTGTGTCGCCTCCGACAGCCGCGAGACACGAGCCCTGTCACGCCGCTGTCGGACGCATTTATCACTTCTCAGTCTCAGTGTTATTTAATATTACGAAAGGAGTCGCGTATACGGACAGTGCCAGAGGCGCGGAACAATCGGTGTCGGCCTAGGGTTGTAACGATGAATTTATTAAGATTAGGTAGTGGTCTCGCAAGGCGAATAAGTTTCATATTTGTATACCGGTTATTATTATGTAAAAATGTACATATCGTGTAAATATTTATCAATAATTTGTCATATTGTCAGAGTTATATTAAATTGGATTACACTTAATATCGCAAGTTGTGAATTTATTTATCCACGTCCTAATATCGTACTGATACTTCCCGTTTAAAAATGTGTTGGTATTAAACAAAGAACTGTATAATATTTAGACTTTAGTTATTTAGACGAGTCAAAGAAAAATAACAAAAATGTCCTCTCACAAAAGAGTTTAAAGGGGGAAGAATGCAAGAAGTTATTCAAAGTATATTAAAAAACACTGCAGGATAAATAAGTGTATAAAAATTAAAATCCTGTGTCTCCTTTGAACAGGAAAAGTAAACGTGTTTGTGTCATGCTTTCTACTTATTTTTCTTATAAGAGGAATATTCCGTCTTCTTCTCCAAGCTGAAACGAATTTTCCTTTGTTACGTTATTACTTTTATATACTTAATTAAATAACGTTTCGTGATTAATTAAACGTTCCTTATAATCATTAAGTAATCCTATAAAAGAAAATACAAGAGTAGTCCCTTTGTGAAGCGAAAGGGCTTCAAATGATTAAACGGCGAGAGCTCGCCGGCCTTACATACATAAATACACTTATATTGAATTGAAGATGTTATTATTATATTATGGATAACTATAAAGACAGACTATTAAATATATTATATTATATAATAGATAATAATAAATACGTGAACATAATTAATGGCAGCGGATAATATTTGTTATGTTGCCGATTTTCGTCAAACATAATCGAACATTTCAGTCAAACACATGCGCCTGTTGTCATTGTCAAATCGTAATTATGTGTATCTGGAAGAGTAATGTACAACATTTTTAGAAAATAAGGCTACGACAAATGCTACGCGAAAAAATTCTGATACTGCCATTTTAGAGTTCAAGATAATATATATTATTAGAATCTATCAATTTGATGAGGTTTTAGGCATATTGGTATGGACAAACACTTTGTCCGTGCGTAACATCTCATCGCATACAATATTTGGGAAGTGTACTGTAAATTAATTAATATTAGAATCCTAATTGTTATGACAAAACTTGTAAGACATGATGTGTGTCGTAATCTAAACAAATTGACACGCATCTTAGCCCACATTTACATATGCGTGATTGGTATTTGCATACAAATACGACGTTATGAGCTGTCGCCCCGTCTGTGACGTCAGCCGTCGCGGTCAAACGGTCTCAATGACCACATATTCAAATAGTAAACGGACATTCTCATGTGTAATCAGATTTTAACGCAGTGAAAATTGTATTCGTATATTTCAAACTAATGAGTCCATTTTCGTAAGGTATAAAGTCACTAGCGTAAAGTAGCTCTCATTGTCTTTACTTTATATAAGTTAGAATAAATATAAGAATGACGTTTGTTATAAATACATGTTTATAGTAATAACTGGGTTTTGCACTATCATGCTACCTAATGGGAAGTGGTGCGTTCTATAGTAAGGCTAAACACCGTTCAGGACCGAAATATGTAAGCTTTCAATTTGTCGTTGTCCTTGAAGATGTGTAAAGCTAAGTAATAATAGACGGAGAAGGGGTCGACTTAGGACACAGAATTATATATTACGAAAGTACAAATGAATCCCACAAAGACCATTGTTGGAAAGTCAAGATGATAATTTATGACGACATTTCCATATTTGTGAATAAAACAAAGACTTAGTTTGAACCATTAATAATAATGAATGTCGCATCATACTTTGTTTCGGAAATACAATATTCGACTACGGGCTGGGCAAGCTTGAGTCTCCACACCTTAATACAGAACATGTTATACTTAAGGAGATTTTTAACATCATTTAGTACACATAGGTAGTATCTTCCTGAAAATCGTAGTCCAAATATTTATTTAAGGCATACCAAGTAAATATACAAAATTAAATATTCATACTGGAACTTAAATAAATAATAATTACTCTGTACATATTTAAACTTAAAGCAAACTTAACATTACTAACATTTATATTAAATTAGTTATTTAATAAAAAATTTATTACATTTTCTAATAAGCTCTTCATACTTGCTTTTAAAATATAATAAAGTCGGCGCATTCATTATTTTGTAAACTTTTGAATCGTCTCAATATAAGCTGCAAATTGAAATTATAATAAAGTTTCATAGTATTTAAAGTACATCGGGGAATAAAAAAGCAACCAACACTGAAGTAATTCATGTCTGAAGGTTCACCTACCATCCAACTACTCCCATATAGTCGTATATATATAAATCATCGTCTGTGTTTAGAGGCATTAAGTCATTAATATAGATAGCCTAAATTCTGGAATCAAATTAATTCAAAAAACAGCTTAATTATGAATAGATCACTGAGTATTTCCCCGAGCAGCCGTGAGCAAATCGTCTCTTATTTAGTAATTAATTATTTATTTATTGAATCTAGTTCAAATAACAATTAATGAATAAATAAAACCGATCTAGTTACATCGAAAGCGTAACGCGACACAATGGGACGTCGTTAATTAAAATAAACGAAAAGCTTCCAAATGTTACAATCGGATTATGTGAGTACAATGGTAGGTATTACTTAATCTCATTATTATTTCAACATTATGAAAATGTTTTAATGTTAATGCAAACGGATTTCATAGCAAATTCGTGTTATAATTAACGAGTGTTTGGCTTGCAGTCGAAATTCGAACATATTCGACGTTGAAAATTCGGCGAATCCATATTACCTCTGTATTTCCAAGTTGCTTATTGAGTTTTATACACACGTTCATCGTACATAATTAAGGATTCAACTAGTTGAAGATAAAAATATAATGTTAACTCTTTCAATTAATGACATCCCATCTAAAACATTGGTTGCAAACACTAGATAAAAGTATTCAATTATTTATACATTGATGATGGTTGTAAATATAATAGACACTGTAAATTAAATGAAAAAATTACTAATTACGTCATAAGAAAAAGTAATGTTGAAATATTTAAACATATATAAAACCAATATATAATAAACTATAGGGAAAACGAATATCCGGAATGTCTTTCGTTAAAGTTTCTTTAAAAATGAAGTGTGGCTTATTCAAAAGCTCGTACGTAATCGGTTTGATTATCATTATTGTTAAACTTGTCCAAAGCAGGTCTGTCGAAGTTTTAACGAATCGTACAATACCCGTGGAGGGAGCGGCCGGGTGTTCGCGAAGCGAAGTGTTAACTTATAATTGGTTCATCGTTTTCCATCACAATTACCCCATAAACTTATACTTTTACTTTTTCAAAGATCTCTTTATATTTAAGTCTTATAAACGATTTATATCGAATATCTGAATTAAATAGACCAAAAATTCTTAAATTCAATGACACCTTCATTCTTTAGTCGTAAATCTATTTAAATAATTCATTTAAAAATAAATTGAACACAAACGTTCTATGAATTGTAATTGCAACGTTATCATTATTAATAAGGGTGCGACACGCGAATTAAAATCGAAATGTAATGTTTATACAATATTAAATATACCGAAAACTTACAAATTATTAGATAAAACCCCTTCATAAAAAGTTGACTATAGAAAAATACTTGCAGAAAATCTTACTTATTCTAACATGAACTTGGTTAAACTAGACGATTTAATCGATTTAGAAATAACGAATGCGTTAAGGCTTTCCTTTTTAAAATATGCAAACAAAAGCATTAAGCGAGAAGAATCGAAACAGTCTGCTTTAAAAGCCTTAATGGTTAAAACGTGGGGAGGTACAGTCCACGACAATAATATATTGTGGACAATAATCGGTTTTGATGCGCCCGACGCGCTCCAGGCTTACCTCTGTATACAGTAGGGAAGGAACATTACACAATCTAATTTAATATATTTATATTATAGAATTATATAATAATATAGAAAAATAAATATTACTTGTATACAACAAGTAGCCAATTAGTTAGTATATAAGTCAGCTCAGTTCTCCTTTCACCCTTACTAATATTATAAACGCGAAAGTTTGTAAGTATGTATGTTTGTTAATCTTTCACGTGAAAACTACTCAATGGATTTTAATGAAAACTTTATAGAAATATAGCTCATACATCAAAATAATATATGATGTAAAGATATTGTGACACGGAAGAAAACGCGGAGCACTGCTAGTAATATAATAAAAACGCGTGTAAAAACAAAACCGTTAAGCCATTACCTTACAGATCACATATTAATATTGATGCAAAAATATGTTGTATACCTTTGCAAACATTAGTTTTACGGGTGAGGCCATCCCAATACACTTCCAAATATTGTTGTTAACACGTTCACTTCGCTAGGTGATTTCAAAGACGTGAATCGTTTCTGTTTCCTCTTTGTGGTACTTCATAGACAAGTGTGTACGCCAATACGCACCACAGGAAATGTTTATTGAGGGATCTCTTAGGTCTTTAAAGTTCAAGCTGAAAGTTGTTTGAAAACGTTGACGCAGTGAACGTGTTAAGCATCGAAAAATATTTGTGATGTAAACTTGCGTCAACCCTATCGCGTAAGGCTAGACACACACCTGAGTCAGACGCCCCTAGCGAGCCAGACGGCTGAGATTAATGGTGTATCCGAGCTGAGAGGCTCTTGACCCGACAGGTGCGGCTTTTTATTGTAAGCCAACACGGGACACACCCTCATGCACCAACATAGATACTGACAACATATCTTTGCTTTGATTTGACATATCTTAAAAACATTCTCTTTGCGTTCTGACGTATACAAGGGTGTTACAAGCTTGACGCGCTTATCTATCGCATTGTAGTTTTAAAACGACTAGGCCGACTTTGATGCAGTTTTTGTATATATTTTGTTCTGTGGGTTTCTTAAAAATGACAAACTAATGAATTTTATTATTTTCGGGGTTTAAATCGGGCTTTTTAATTCAGCAGCTATTAAATAAGGCAGCGGCTTCTTTAATTTTAAAATATCTGATGAATATAACGAAGCAAATAAATTATAAATATATTATATATTATCTTTATTTTTCTTAGAACCTTGTTTAAATTTCTATAATAAATTCGGTAGCCAAAACCTTATAAACCTTGGCACCTTCGAAGCTGTTTATAGTTAAATTTTCACTTTCCATTTCCATGGTAGACGCATAAATAGATCTGAATTTAGTTTATAGTGTCGGGGTGGCTCTGCTCCGTATACGCGTGCCATAAAGTGATGCTAACTGATGCCTCTCGCGCCCCTGCTGTATCACTATGCTAAACAGGCTAATCTATGAAGCAATGTAGTGTAAATACGAGTACATTACGTTCTTGTAAGAATACGTGACATTACTTCAGTGTTTAATAATTCAAACCTGGCATTTGAGTCTTGACTTTAAAATGCGTTTGAAGATTGTAAGTTATTTATTTTAATTTAACATAGATTTTAAGGTTGTTAAACTTTATTTAGTACAAGATTGAAAAGAGGTTTTGACCTTGACATTTTTGTAAATAACTTAATTTTAAAGACTTACAGAAATGAAAACACTGAAACTAACAAAGTAAATAAAGCACTTTTTTACATTCAGTATATGAGATTATTATTTTTATAAAATTTCAAATTAAAAAAAACTAATTTCAAACCAATTTACATACGTTCCTTGCGTACACAGTTATGTTATATGTTTTTTTATAAAAACGAGCGCAGAGTCCTATCAAAAAGCTACTGAACATCTTGGCTTCACGAAAAATACTTTTTTCTTAGTTGAAGTCGGTTAAAAACTGTTTGTAATGTGCCGGCGAAGCGGTTTCTCCGATGCTGTGAAATAGGCCTGCTGTATATCTAGAAAAGTATATTGATATCGTCAATTGTTTTTGTATATATAAAGATATTCTATCTCTTGACGTTTTCTAAAACAATTATGAATATTGTAATAGACATAAACTGAGGAGGACTTAAATATAATACATGAAGGGGTCGGAGGTCACGCTCTTAAAACAATTCAATGTTTTGTTAAAGAAACTCCATTTTAGAATATGAGATGTCTTGTGTAACTTTGTAAAGAGGAGGCGCGTGGGAGGAACCTCGGAGGGAGTTCATGTCGTAGGCGATCTCTTCTCTACTTTTGGGAGCAGCCATTAGCCCACGGCGACCTATGTCATTTGTAAATATTCGCAAGAAATATCGGAGAAAATATTTAGAGGCGAATGAAAATTAGCAACGATATTGCGAAGACTATTATTTATTAAGGTATAATATCAAGAATGTTATTTCAATATCTCTTTGTAAAATAATTGAATAATGTTGTTGATTTGACAGTCGATGTAGAATTTATAAAGTCATCTCGATCTTTTTCCTAAGTTATACTTCGTTATTAGATTATTAAAATACTATTATCGCGGCGTCGCTCACTTACTTTGGGTAAGCCTTCATGCAGAGAAAAAGCAAATCGGACGACACTTTATTAAATTTCCCTCATTCTCCCTGTTCGAGTTTATTTCAAAAGAAATACTATTAACATAGGTTAATAGTATTTCATAGGAGGATAGCCTCACAATATTATATACCTACATTTATTAAAATCATTTCAACCATTCAGGAAGTGCATAACCAATACAGAAACCCGCTTTCGAATTTATAATATTACTTGGGAGTGTATGTCTTAACCATACTTAGTTCTCCAAGAGTGTGTGTCCACAATGTTCTGTAGTTCTTCAAGGAATTCAATCGCTTCTCGCAAAAGCTTTAATAACAAGAAAACTACTAGAGTAGGTATACATTGTCCGTGGACTGTTCATCATACATTGTAACAACTTGGCGAATACGAACAATGGAGCCGGGCCCAGAAAAGGTATCCTATGGATAAAGGTCCTATTGTAGCGCAGCCATTGTCATACAAACATTACTTTGTTTAATACATGACACATAGTAACGATATTTGTTATATTGGATTAATGACAGACGCAAAATCTTATAATCTATATAAGCTAATAAATAAAATTATAGTCTTTATTACTTATATCAAAATTAATACTTTTAGAATATTGGTGTTATAAATAATAGATTTTTTTACAAATTTTAACAATCTGGGTTTTTGTCTGTTTCTTACGGCTAACCTCCGTGAATGTTAAACTGATTTTCAACAACTGACAACTCATACATGGACAGACAAATACAATTATAAACTTTCGTTACTTGATCAAAAATGTATCTGTCGATACTTTTTCTTCTCGTATTTAACGCTATTACATTTCATAATTTATTGCTAAGAGATTAAGCCTTTAAGGTTGTATCGGTAACATCGACCTCAAAATAATTTACAGCTTCTTCAGCAAGTTGACTGCATAAATTAATTATACATTCCGTACTCAGTATGTAAGCTCGCTGTAGCTTACAGGCTTATACGGAGATATGTGGGGTCTTGAATTCGTCACCAATGTTGGTGCCAAGGCTTTCGATATTTGTAACAAGAGACAATCTTTGTATGACGATTTATATGAAATAAAATAATTAAGTCATCGTAAACAATTCTTTCGAGTTTTATATAAGTTAACCGTTTCGTCTCGTTTTAAATGTTAAAAGATACTTCTTCCAAAAGCCCAGAGAACTCTCAAAATACAATAAAAACTTATGGTTTTCTGCCTTAGGTCTTTGAAATTTAATTTTATATGTTTTTTGTCCCACATGGCCGATTCTTAAGCTAGTTGAAAGTATATCGCGGTTGGTTCTACACGGTAGGGATAAAACTTAAAGAAATAGACAAAGTTACTGCAATCCAAGCTTATAATGGTTTTACGATTGACGTTAAAATTTCATGAATGATACAAAATACATACAGGAATATATCTTGTATACAAAAACATGTACTTACATGATATACGCATACTAGATCTCGATACAGAAATATAATAATCGATACAGAGATATAATAATCGATACAGAGATATAGATAGAATTATTTTTTGAGATTTATTTATTTAAGGAAATATAAATAGACGGCTGTCGATAGCTGATATAAAAAAGTGTTTTGTAATAAATAAACTATTCAATCGCTTATCAGTTTGCAATTGAATCTAGGATTCAATAAATATAAATCCTTTTATCTATTCAAAATACAAATCATGCGTTTATGTACGGTCGATTAGTTCCGATACCGCGGTAAATCAACATTCGACATATTTTTATGATTTATATTCGTTTATTACAAAATGGTTTCAGATTCGCGCGAGCTGGCGCAGTTCACTGTATTACACGTATTTTAATCGATATCTTACTTATATTTAACAGTTATTAGGTAAGTCTTATTTTTAAAGGTAAAAATAATTTAATTGAAACATTTTACATACATATATATATATATATATATATATATATATATATATATATGTGTGTATGTAAAATGTATGTATATATATATATTAGGGTGGGTCAAAAAAATCAACTATTTTTTTTTTTACAATTAATACGGAAAAATGGGTTACTAGGCACCTT